>JAECUM010048201.1:0-25596 GCA_016617855.1 Megalonaias nervosa
ACAACTCTCTCTCTCACACACACACACACACAGAAACACATGCTTACACACAATTAATATACACATACAAAATAACAGACACTGAAATTTTTTGTATACATATAATAATTATTATGAACGTATTTTTCTTGTAGTGGCCGTGCCCGACTGGCTGCGGAACCTTACAAATACAGGCAACAATTTCCTTCACTGTTTGGAGAGCCTACAGGAAAACACAAGAATCAAAACCGTCTCAGGGAGGATACCACAATCTCAGAATTAGTGTAATCATTTACCATTGTTTAACTCTCTCTCTCTCTCTCTCTCTCTCTCTCTCTCTCTCTCTCTCTCTCTCTCTCTCTCATTATCTTCATAGTGTGTCATTCACTCTGCAATACGGAGCCATAACAAGAAATCTTTCCTGTTTTTAGTATCCATGGTATCCATGTATACCTCGCTCTCCACCCTCTTAATGTTAGTTTTATAAATTACTTTCTCCTAAGAATTCTTGCATCATAACAAGTAGAGTCATACAGTTATGCTGTAAGCATAATTCTTTAAACTTTGACCTTCTATGCCTATCAATTGAGGGTTACATATCGTCAAGAAAATAACAAATTTTAGTGATTAATTGGTACAATTCGATTGCAGCAAAGACCTAACCCAACCCCCTCCCCGCCATCTCCTTGATCTATTTCATAGACTCATAACGAAAAACACGCTGTATAAGACAAATACAGTATGCGAGAGAAAGTATTTCTTCACATGGTTCATCCCTGCCTGGCGTAATTTGGAATTTAACCCATTGTATCCGGCATTTTTGTGGCATTTATTGTTATTCTGGATCTACTTGCTTTGTTTTCAGTTCCTTCAAGAAACAAGAGAAGGGTGGACGTCACCTAGCGAATATGGAACCGCTATCCTACATCCGACGTAGCGACGGATACGTCGCAGTTGAAAAGATTCAGTTTGATAAAATGATTGATCTGTGCTTTATAGAAGAAGGGGAGGTAATCTGTGACTCCGAACTCCTCCTTGGCCTAGAATTCAATTTGTTCAATGTCATTTGCTCCTCCGCCTGCACCTTCTACACGCTAAACACTCGTATGTTTGATAGATTGATATTTAAGAAGAATTCTTATACTTTGAATATGATGAAAATTTTGACAGAAACAAAACTATCAAGAAGACTTGCCACGTCACAAGGAAAAAGAATACAGATTTTATCACCGCTATTGTTCCATATCTTGAATGTTCGAGTAGTCGACCCTTACGTTTCTGAAAAACCGCAAGATGTCGGAAACAGACTTCAAGTCAATCATAAACTAGATCGGTCAGAGACGGTTCTCGTTGATTGGTTCATGAAAGGAAAGACTCCTTTGCTCCAACCAATCACAAAGAATGCCATTTATTACCGAGAACTGATACAAAAGAGGGCGCGGCTGAGAAAGATAGCAAGAATTAGAGGTCCACAAAAGACTGAGGAATATCGGTCACTCCAAAGACGAATCAGGGATGCTTACCATTCAAACTATAAGGAAACTCTGAAGGCTCAAACGACAATGAAGAATCTCAGCATGAGAAGGGCAGAAGTTACTCAAGTTAGCAGATGGAAATGAATGAGACGGAAAATTTGGAGATTATCAACTAGTTTGTTCCTATCAATGTGTGCGTGTGTGTGTGTGTGTGTGTGTGTGTGTGTGTGTGTGTGTGTGTGTGAGAGAGAGAGAGAGAGAGAGAGAGAGAGAGAGAGAGAGAGAGAATATGATGTATTTAACTGTATTGTAATGTTGTTGACCTGTACTTACAAATATTCTTATATACTTGTATGAACAATCAATCTATATGTGAGGCAGCAGTCAAGTCACGATCGTACGCATATTTGTAATCGTAATTATAATGTATGCCCATGAACCAGTTGGCTTAAGCTTGCTAAAGAAAAATATAGATATATAGATAAACAGACCGAACTAAAGAAACCTCTGAAAAATTAGTCTGGACATAAATTTGTATTTCAAACTCATGTATAGTGTTTTTCTTCACACTGCCCCTTACTTATTTGCAAAAATAATTATATTAATATACTACCGAACATCATGCTTCACCTCTTTTTGTCAGTACTCAGATTGTGGATTTAAATACAAAGACCAATGTACTAACGTAATGTATGTATGTAGACAGGGTTCATTAATAATTATGTAAACTCCATCTTTAAGAGTATCCTGTATCAGCCCATGTCAGTGTGTGGAAATTTTATGTTGCATGAAAAAGATTTTCGTTATAACGTTTTGAACAGCATTTTATTATATAAAACGGTTTGTGTGTAAGAAATAGAGATTTTGATCATCGTGTATAAAACGGTTTGTGTGTAAGAAATAGAGATTTTGATCATCGTGTATTTTATAAAAAGTTTGCGTACGAAATGGAGAATCTGACCATCATTATATTAAATAAAACGGTTTGTGTACCAAATAACGATTTGGATCATTATTGTATTATATAAAACGATTTGTGTATCTTATAAAGATTTTGAGCACCATCATGTGTATAAACATACAGGTATCACAGTATGAAGGAAGCAAACGTCGAACACAGAAAAACTATGCGCAAACAAACTCACCAAAAGAAAAAGAAAAAAAAAAAAATAGAAATGACGTTGTTGCATTGTATGAAGCCTCGCTTGGAGGAAATAATTTTGCAAATCAAAGGGCGAATTTGAACAAATGCCAAGACGCACACAAAATGCAAGTGCCGTTTTTGTCTTCTTTATTAAAGTCTGATGAAAACGGAGATCTAAGCGAATAAAGAGGCCCAAGAAAGCTCACCTTCCTGACATCTGCTCAATAGCTAAACGCAAAAGCAGCCGGTCAAGCAGTGGCGTACTAAGAGTAAATGGCGCCCGGGGCGACGATGATGGACCAATGGGGATTTGGCGTCCCAAGATCTCTGGCTCCCTTTATTTTAGCACCCTATGACCTCTGGCGCCCGGGGCAACGCCCCGTCCACACCCCTCCCCGTTAGCACGCTACTGCGACCAAGAAATATGGGTCAGTAAGATGCTTTCTGCATAAACATCTTCAGAACTGCATATATTACGAAAACAACTGTTTCAAGGTATCTCTGCGTTTTGTATCTTCATCCATATTTAATCGAACATCGGCATCATTTGTCGAATATTGAAAGGTCCTGTGCTTGGACACTTTGGACCAAAGTTTGCCAAGTTCTTGTTCAGCGGTTTTGTTTCTTTTTATGTAAAGTTGTGTGAATGTTTTTCTACTTTCTGTAATGGCAGACACATTTGATGACATCATTTCTATGAATATGAAATCAAGCTTGCATATTTTCTGTCAACTTTAGTCAAATTTTGTCAAACGGTTTTTTAGAAAACGCTCATTAATGTTTTTTTTTTTTTTTTCCTATTTGTAGTAATAGCAGCCATATTTAAATACAGACAGGCATCGTTAAAAAAAAAAAACTTGAAAGTCTTTCATGCCAGAATGTTTCCTGTAAAATCTGGTCCAATTCTGTTGAATAATTCTTTCTGAGAAGAAGTCTTTTAAAGGATCTTCCATTTTAGTAATGGAAGCACATCTGAGCTGTTTATAAGACGTCATTAAAAGATTTTGTATTTTTAATACCGGTGGGAATATATGATGGCAGATTGACATAATTTTTAGAAATCTGCAAACTCTATACACCACTTGGGAAGCCATTTAAATGATTTTCCACATTTAGTCATGGCAACTATATTTGATCGCCAATTTGTACCATTTGTATAGAAACTGAAACCTGCTAATGCTTGAATATTTTCTGTTATAATTCGGTCAAATTTCTGTTGAGCGTTGTTTTGTTTTTAGATGAAACTGTTTACAGGATTTTGTTGATTTTGGTAACGCTGACCATACTGGATGGTGGATCAGCATTATTTGTATAAATGTGAAAGATATTTGGGGCAGGATACTTTCTGTAACGTTAGTCAAATTCTATTCAGTAGTTTTGGAGATGTTTAATGGTTATGTGTTTTTAGTAATGGCGATCATATTTGATGGCAGATTGGCAAAATATGCAAAAAAAAATTTAAACGTCTTCACGTCAGGATGTTTACTTTCAAATTTTATAAAAATCTGTTCAGTGAATTTGGAAAAGTCATTTAAAAGTTATTCTGTTTTAGTAATGGCAGCCACGTTTGATGTACACTAACATTATTTGTATATTAAAAAACTTTATGCCAGGATGATTGTTGCCGAGTTTGGTTTGAAACTGCGGCTTTTGAGATACTGAAACCAGGAACTAAGGACGGAAAAACGGACGGGGTTTTCTATTATTAGTAACGGCAGCAATTTTTTTTTTTTAATGGCAGATTAGCATCATTTTGCACAACTCAGAAAGGTCTTTATGCGATGATGTTTTCCTTCAAGTATGGTAAATTCTATTCTGCAGTTTTGGAGTTTAAGGGTTTTTCAGATTTTAGTAATGGCAGCCACAATTTATGCCAGATCGGCATCACTTATGCTGACTTCAAAAGTCATCATACCAAGATCCTTTGTCATATTCATTCAAATTCTGCCTAGCAGCTTTGTTCTGAAGAAGTCGTAGGAAGGTTTGCTATTTTTAGTAACAGCGGACATTTTGAAAACGGATCAGCATCATTCGTACCAGCCCAAAAGGCCTTAACACTACGATGTCATGTGCCAAGGTTAGTTGAAATTAATTGGACACTCTTTGACAAGACGTTGACAGGTTTTTCTGTTTTCAGCAACGGCGGACATACTGATGATGGGTCGACACGAGTTGAAATATTGGAAAGGTCTTCGTTCCATGCTGCTTTTCAATCATGTTTGGTTAAATTCTTTGCAGCGGCTTGGAGAAGAAATCCGTTAACGGTTGTTCTATTTATAGTAATTTGATGGCGGATTGGCATCACTTTGTATAAAATATGAAAGGCCTTCGTACATTCTGTCCCGTCAGATTACGTTTTAAGTTTTTTCACTCTATTTTTAGTAACATATTTGAGTGCATAAAGGCATCACTTGTACAAAATTTAAAGGTCTTGCGATATACCAGGTTTGGTTGAAGATCGTCTGATGCGTTTTGAGAAGAATTTGAAAATTTAAATTGTTGATGGACAATGGATACCTTCTTTTTCAATTTTTAGTAACAGCGGCCATATCTGAAGGCAGATCAGCATCAGTTGTATAAACTTTATAGGTCTTCAAGCATGATGCTATCTGAATTCTGATAAATTTAATCAAATTCTACTTAACGGTTTCTGAGAAATATTTCAAAAGGTTTTTGTTTTTAGTAACGGTAGCCATTCTTGTTGGCGAATCGGCATGTTCTGTCATATTCGGACAAAACTGGTCCAGTAGTTTTTGAGAGGCTTCAAATAGGAATTGTTGACTATCGCACGATGCACGCCACACAGCGACGCAGGCTGTACCACATTGCTTGGTGATATATCCAGGTCAGTTAAAAAGGAAGCCTTTAGTGAAAACCACATGCTAATATGACCATTCATTCTGGACAATGGTGATGACATGATTTTCAATATTGCCACTTTGACAAGCATACTGAATGTGTAAATGGCACCAATAGGACCAACTAGACATAAGTGATTTAGTAAAAAAAAAATAAAATAAAAAAAAAAAAAATAAACCGCCCCCCCCCGCCCATAAAAAACATGTTGATATTACTATGCACTCGGGAGAAGTAGCGATATTATTTTTAAGACGGCCACAGTTGTGGCTGTATTAGACATCAGATGGACACCATTTTCATTTTGAACAAACTATACATAACAATAAGTCTTCTGGTGAAAACCCCATGACAATATTAATTTTCATTCTGGAGGATTAGCAATAAAAATATTTCCAATACAGCCATAGTGCCAACCATATCAATGTCAGAATCGGCACCCATTTCCATTTAGGACCAACTTGACAACATAAAAAAGTTCTCTGGTGAAAACTCCATGGCGATATTACCTTTCACTCAACAGAACTAGCAAAAACAAGCTTTTCAAGATGGTCACTGTGGCAATCGTAATGAACATCAGATCACCGCCATTCATTTAGCACCAACTAGATAATGTATGAAGTCTTCTGATGAAAGCCCGATGACAACATTATATTTTATTCACGACAAGTTGCGATAACAAAATTTTTCAAAATAGCCACTGTGGCGGCTATATCTGACATCAAATCATCATTTTCATTCAATATCAACTAGGCGTCATAAGAAATCTTTTAGTGAAAATACCATGTTGATACGACAATTAATTTAGAAGGAGTACTGTAGTATAACAAGATTTTCAAGACGGCTCCTCTGACAATTATATTGGCAATTAGAACAGCATCATTTTCATTTAGGACCAAGTAGATATTATTAAAAGTCTTCTGGTGAAAACCCCATAACAACATGAATTTCTATTCATATGGAGTAGCTGTGAGCTTTTCAGGTCTAGTCTATGACCAATAAAGCTACAAATCACCCAATTTTATATAGAAAAATTAAAAATGAAGATAAAAAGGCACTTATCATGGATATGAAACTTCATTATACAAGTGAACATTTAGTTCCAAATATGATCCGTTTATTAACTGGAGTAGTCGGGCATGGTGGATCTCGGGCAGCTTAACAGTATAGATAAATGGTATAAATACTTAGTCTTCAATGTGACTGACAAAATGGGAAAATGCCTTATTAAATAAGTATAAAAGAAACAAACAAAAACCAAAACATAACTTCTCCAAACACTTTGGCATAAGAATCAATTTCTAGTACAAATATACAAATAAATAATATAAATATTATCTTTATTTCGTCATGATATATTCCGATTCATTTACTTACATTTTACAAGCAACACAAGATTAAGAAGCTGATGGGAAAATGTGGTAAAATATTAAAAGTCTAAGACTTGCTTGTACTAAAAGTACACGGACATAAAGTGTTGATGCAAGCCAGACAAGAAATACTTTAGTGATTCAGTTCTTCAACTTATGCAGCAGTGATGAGCATATGGAAATTTAACGAATGCGTGGAACGATACTCGACTGCCTGCCTTTAGTATTAATTCACGAATGCATGGAACGATACTGTGATTGCCTGCCTTTAGTATTAATTATCACCTTTTGTCTCAAATATTAATGTGATCCTTGTTACGAGACAAGTCTCATTTTTACTAGAAGGTCAATAAATTAAAAAGAATGTATATACTGAGGTATAAAGGTTACAGTAGGCCCTTTTTCCCATGTCATGCTTTTTGTGTCTCAATCCTGTGCTCTGAAAAAAAAACCCCCACAGAATAAAGAAATTCGGAGAAAATATCAAATTTTAATGAAATATTTTTAGAGGTTTTGAGATAAATGTGGAGATGTTGGGGGGTGGGGTGGGGGTGTAGAGAGGAAGGGCTACCATTGCTTCTATCTATTGGGAGTGTTGCTTACTTCTACAATAAAATGGATCTAATGACATCTAATACAACAGGTCTCTGCATAATTTAACTTTTACATATACAGATTGTTTCTATTTAAAAATACCTATTAAAAACATATTTGAACAAGACTTATTTTGCTAAAGTTTAAAATTAATTTGCATAATTTCACAAAATATTAACAATGGTTTGACTGGCCACTCTGATGCACGATGTTATATCATACAAATTTTCAAGGTCAATATATGTAAAAGCATAACACTTAAGATTTCATTAACTCACACTAATTAAGACTTTGCTTAATGAATATGTAATTTATCAGACTGGAATCTTGTTTAATTTCTAAATTCTATATAAGGTTCCAGAGAGTCACCATTCTAGAGCTACTGAAACCTATTTTGGTGACTTTAAGGTATATTAAACAAAATCTAAATTAGGAAACTATTTGTTATCAACTTGGGATATTGCCACTTGTAACTTTGTCATTAAGAAAGGACTTAAGAGACTTGACAGAAATACGAGTATATTTGTAAATCTAGGGAACAGAAGACTGGCATCTTAAGAAGACATTTTCATGCCAATACATTTCACACCATGTAAAAAAAACTTTGGACTTTTTAAATATTGTTATAAAGTGAATGCTAATATTAGTAGAAAATAACAGAGCTGCCAACCCTCCAGACTAGCGTTTAGTGAAAGTAAGGATAAAAAATAGTGAATTTTGAAAATAGTGAAAAATACATTAAAACTAGCTCTGTCCACTTTGATGGTCAGTTCTGTATTATATGAAAATCCCCAAATAAAACACATAATTTACACTTTATACATGTACGAATATATTTACTGATACACACACACTTCACTTGTTCTTATGGCTATTTGTCAAGATATGATGCTGTGGCTGACTTGAACTTCCACACTTGGTCTATGCCAAATTTGTTTTCAAGAGTTCAAGAATCACGGTACTAATTCAATTCAATAACTTAAAATTTCTGAGTGCCCATGATCAAACCTATATTTATCAGTATAGATGAAACCTGGATGCCAGCTTCCGTGTAGAGGAAAGGATATGAGCCGCGGCATTTTTTGGACCTGCATGTGTTTGAAACATGTGCTTTCAATTCCGCACCAAAGAGTCAGGTGCTAATTTTAGTAATGAGTGTTCCAAACTCAAGAGTGTTAAAGGACTGAAATTCCATCAATGAAACAATGTTTGTATTTTTTTTTTCACTTACAACTAGGATAAGCTCTCAAAAGATTCTTTTACCTAAAACATTACTTACATTACTAACCAATCCTGGCCACCCAAACCCATATATACTGTATTTAATGTTTACCCATATCCAGGCTGGTTCCCAGTTTTCCATACCATTAGTACCGTGTGTCCTTCAGGCTGCTTGCCTGCTGGTTTTCTGACACTGCTTTCACTACTGTCGCAACCTTTGGTTATTCCACAGTAAAATCTTGAAGTGATCTATGAGTCTGAAAACATTTTTTGACTAAAGGCTTAGCATGATATCCAACTAAACTTCACTTTTTGGGAATACATTTCTTTTTCCTTAGCTACAAAGTCATTTTAACTGTATCTTAAGTACAAAACAGCATTAATCCAGAAGATGTGATATTGAAGAAACAATGTAAAAGATTGTGGAATCATAGAGATGAGAGAAACTGAACAACAAAAATTCCAAACAGAATCTAGATTTTGTCCCAAGATCTTAATAAACTGCCTGGCGAACAGACAAAATCGTTTAAAATTGCACGAAATTTAACAAATTCATTCAAATTTATCCAAATCTGATGCTGTAGAGTGTCAAAATTTGAACATGTGGATCTTCGTGTGAACGGTTCAAGCAAATATCGTAAAGTACGATATTTAATAATCTTTAAATACCTCACATTGTTTGCTGTTAAAATAGCTTTTCTTAAAAACAAAATGCTGCAGTAAACGGATTGACTGGCAAGTCATGTGTCTTACATAAACCGATCTTGTACAATCAGTGATTCTACCCAATTTCGACCTTGGTTTCAGGCAAAAAAAATTTCATGGGTATTTCTAAAAACAGTTACTCGTATATAATAATCTCATCTTAACTCATTAACCCATGGAGATTTTTGTCATTTTCGACTGAAATGTGCGGAAACAAATTTGGCCGGCTACTTCTGAATACATCCAAATAAATCTGCTTCCAAGAGATTTTCATTTAGTATGATGCCTAATTGCATTAGAAACATTATTTTCATTGGTTATTTTGCTTGCGCATGTGCAGAAGGGTAAAAGTTGGGAGTTCTTTTTTTTTTTTTTGCTTAGTGGACCAATCATTTCATGTCCTGGCCACTTTTCACTCCAAAACCCCAACTAATCATACTTTTTGCAAAGTTCACCTGTCTGTGTACAGTTCAGACTGGTCTGTCTTAGATCTGACGCCAAAATGACTAAAATCCAGACAAAAAATCCGATTGCAACAATGGGCAAATTTTTGGTGTAAAAAAAATCAAGTCTCAAAAAATATGTTTTTCCCTCCATATTTTGTAATGAGAGTAGAAATTCCTGATTATCTGGTTTCACTGTAGAGCTACATCTGTCTACTTTTCTGTAATACCGCCTACTTTGGTGTATCTTAAATGACCTTGATGCTACAGAACTCCAGATGCATAAACGTGGCGCCAGGGGTTAATGAGTTAATCAAATTCTTTGAAATATCTGTCATCATTGAGTGTGTGTTTGAAGAATTCACAGCTGCTATGTATATATGCCATTTTTAAAAAAAATATCCAGTTCGGCCCTGCTTTTTTTAACGAGTATTTGTAAAACTCCTATTATAAATATAGACTGAAATATGTTAAAAATGCTTGCTGTAGCACAAACTGTACCAATCCAATACAGTCAATGAATATTTCAACTAGCAATATGGGACCATTATCTGCACCACTGCTGATATTGCAACCAGCACTTAACAGGATAAAGATTATTTTATTCCTGATTTAAGCCAATTGAAAATTTGGGAATTTGTGATTTTTTTATATGTGGCATGAATCTGTGAATTGCTACCAAGAGCCGTGAAATTCACACCGAAATAGTGATGGTTGACAGCACTGAAATAGGCATTTGGATATTTTACACAAATGACATTAAAATGGGAATAAAATGTTTGCACACTGTCATGACATATTATAGCAATGCTGCACTTTATTTAAAATTCATTTGCATAATTTCACAAAATATTAACAATGGTTTGACTGGCCACTGATGCACAATGTTATATCATACAAATTTTTAAGGTAAATATACGTAAAAGCATAACACTAAGATTTCATTAACTCACACTAATTAAGACTTTACACAGTCACACTAATTATGATTTTTATACAGTGAAACTAATTAAAATTTCATACACACTACTTAAGATTTCATAAAATCTGACACATTTCATACAATCACACTAATTAAGCTTTCATTCAATCATGTACAAATTTAAACAATCATGCATCATGCTTTGGATAAACATATTACAAGATATTGCCATTTGTTTTCATTTACACATAAAAGAAATATGATTCCAAAATTGTTTTTTTTAAAGACTGAACTGATTTTAGAAGTACATCAAAAGTGTGATAATATTGGAGCAAGATCAGTAACTAATTTTGACATATAGGTCTCACGTTATTTTCATCTTAACAAATCTCTTAAAAAGGTAGCTATGTACAAGTAAAATTTGATCTCAGTAGTTAAAACTGTCAATATTTTAAAGCCAGAACTCATATTGTCCTAAAGTCCAGTTTAAATTACAACACTTTTTAGAAAGACCCTCAAAGTAATGTTAAAAACTCATTCTTCTGAATTTTTGGTTTATCCAAACAAATCATATGTCCCTCTGAACATGCTAAGTTGGTACAATTCAAACCTGGTCACCCAGGCTATCCTCCATGCCAACCCCCTCCCAATCAGTATACAATGATCTTCTGGGTGGAATGCCATGCCAAAAATCTTAACCTAAATAAAGTATTATCCCACCTTACAAGATGTCGCAAATAGCATTTTCGATACTCTGACCCTTTTTTAAAATGTCAGAACCTAAGTTATCTGTTTAAATTACATCTGGTTGGGCTACGGAGCCAGCCTGTATGTGTTGTATAGCTACATTATCGGCCTATGCATGTGTTACATTAAATATTGTATTTAAACATAATCATTGCTTAGCTCACAATATCTACAGGAAAAAATGAATACAACCATTTAGATGAAGCCTAAGTATAGATAAACTGTATGCAATAACAAACTTGAATCCTAAACCATTTTCATTTTATTGCTGCTGCCACACAGGAGCTACTGGATGCAAAAACAGAGATCTCAATGGACCAGATGTTTACAGTTACAACATAAAATACAATTTTTCTCCAAACTGAACAGCACAGTATATATCATTTTAAGTGTTTTAGACGTTTCCTCTTGGATAGATCACTCAGTTCATGTATGTTTTGCTGGTCTTACCACGAAAGTGTAGTGTTTTGGAAAAACCATAAGTGTCCAGTCCATAGGGACTGAATTAGCTGCCTGTGCAACCTTGGAGTTTAAACTGAATTTTTCAGTGTACCTATATCAACTGTAGACCATGTTCTTTGAAACCAACATTTTTTTGATCCAGAAACATTAGAAAAACAACAACTATGTGTACTGATGATGGGATAGCTCATAATTTGCCTGCCGTGAAGTTTCTGCCCGTTCACTGTGACCCCTCTGGTGGGATTTCTCTATCCCACATCAACATACATAATAAATTCTGTTAAACCCAAGATTTTCTTATCTTACCAAAGTTCAAGTTCACATGCCACCATTGTGACATCAAGAAGCTGACATCATCAATGTATCTAGTTGAATTTTCAAATTGTAAACTGATTAATAATATTCTGCAAAGTTGTCACTACAAGAATACTATTTGGTGAGTATAAAAAAGCACGTTCTTCTCACTGTGTGTGACCAGGTTAGGCAAATCTAATTTATGAAGGAGTGAGATTGATACTAGGTCTTGGCAAGCACCGTCAAGGACTCAAATCTTGTTCCATATGTTAGATTTCCCTAACTTGCCTACACATATGGGGAAGATTTTGTTTAGCTAAACATATAGAAATCTTTCCTAAGAAATATGGATAAAGACTCTACTGTACCGTACAGTTTAATAACTTGGTTACATTGACAATTAGTACAAATCTGATACCTTCACACAATAACTGTCTTTGGCAAAAATGCACCAAGACAGCAAGAAAGGTCCCATTAACATCATTTTTAGCGTATTATTAGCTTTATCATGCTGAAGAAATGGGAGCTGAGTGCCTTTCCCAACGACATGCAGTAGGCTATATCATGTTGAGGAAATGAGAGTTGAATGCCTTTCCCCAAGAAATGGGAGCCGAGTGCCTTTCCCAAAGACATGCAGTGGCTATAACATGCTGAGGAAATGAGAGTTGAATGCCTTTCCCCAAGAAATGGGAGCTAAGTGCCTTTCCCAAAGACATGCAGTGGCTATAACATGATGAGGAAATGAGAGTTGAATGCCTTTCCCCAAGAAATGGAAGCTGAGTGCCTTTCCCAACCACATGCAGTAGGCTATAACATGCTGAGGAAATAGGGGTTAAGTGCCTTTACAATGATATGCCAAAGATTCAAGCAACAAATACTAAAATCAAATGACTGTCTTGCTGGAAAGCCTGGTCCATTGAAATATTTCTGTATGAAAGTTTTATCTTAAATTTTTTTTATCTGTCAAAGAGCCCATGGAAATTACTATTAACTGAAACATTTCTGCCGAGTTCTGTCTGCAGTAGGCAATAAATTTTCCCTTGAAAAACAAGCATTCTACGCAATGGAAAATAATACAAGTTTAATATAAATGTTATTAAGTGTTAAAGTAAGGCTACATGACCAATATCAGTCGACTTTCAGTAATATTTGTTTGTTATGAAATAACTGAAGCTGGTGGGAAATATATCTAAGAGGGCAGATTTCATCCAATTTTTGCAAGGTGATCTTTTTATAATCTAATAAAAAGCAACTGCATCATAAACAAGAAGGTTTATCCCACTTTTCTCAAGATTCCTGATTTATCTCGTCTTCTACTATTGTGAAATTCAAGGGCAATATGGAAAGAAAAGAACCAAATTAAAAAATCCCCTATAGAAATGTATTTGTATTATACATTTTAATTAGGGCAGTCTCAAGAACCTTATTCTAAACTTTTTGTCTCAGGTGACACGAATGCACAATACTACTGATTTGTCATTGCATTTATTGCTTGAACCTGACCCTGTGTTGTTCCCCTGGGAGGAAATTGTAACTTGCACTCACAAAAACAAATCAGCTGATGGAATAAGTTTTGAACCGCTGTGAATTACAGATCAAAAGAGCTGTACATACTCAACAGCAAATGTGCAAAACCTACTTGTACCTAACTCTAATTATCCCTCCAAAAGATTATGCAGGGAAAATTATATCCCCCCATGTTGCCTAAAGCTTTTCTTTTATAAAAAGTAAAGCAAATGGATTTTTTTCCTCCTTATCTTCTCAACATGATAAAGATAACAAAGCATCTAAGGCATAAATGCCAATTTTTATTTTCACTTAACCAGTAGTAATGTAGCCAGTTTTAAATGAGAAATACTGATGATTCATATATGTCAACACCCTAAAGCCTTCAATAAACATAAAACACAGAAATGAATCAAATAATGTTTGACTGTCTATAACCCACTATTATCAGTTTCACATAAAACAATTTCGTCTATTTCACTACTATTTACACAGGCAGAAATTCATGACAAAGCAAATATTTTTAAACACAAAATGATCTGACACTGCATTATAAACCCTCAATAAATATAACATTTTGTTGAGGTAAAAGCTGACTTTGGGGAAGAAATCAAGAGAACTGAATTTTCACTGCAACTATAAATGTTAAACACATTAAGCTGTTACAACATAATAACATCTTTCAAACAGTGCAATCGATCAAAATATCCATGTACACAGCCGTTTCTCTCAGTCGTGAAAGTTTTACCTCTTTTACAGTTGAATAATATCCACCAGTATATCTTTTAAGTATGATTGGGACAGATGTAAGAAATGACAGAAAATATTTTCTTATTAAGGAAAACCCACTCTCCATCTATAATGCCACCAAAACAAAATTCCCTATGCTCGTTTTAGTAGTAGTTTTAAGTCTATATTGTTTATTAAAATAACACATTCAATAAAAACTAAAATTTCTCACTTATATTTTAAATTTAAATTCACCTTAGAACGGCTATGTTTGATTTTAATTAGCACCAAGATGTTGGCATGCAACAAATGGTCATAAGAAATGAACCATCATGGAGCCTCCAGATGGAAAAGATCTAGGTAATATGTCACTCTTTCTTTAAAGGGGTAAAAAGCTGACACTAATAAATAATGCAGATCAAGTGGGACACACTGTGAATGAATCTTCCTGGTCATTATGAATAAAGCATACTGCAAGTCCGCGAAAGAACAGATACAGGTGGCTGGAGCAAAATGTTAAGACATCATAAACAGGTGTGATGAATAAGGTTGACAATGCACATAAGTCTAAATTATCTAATTTTATGTCGTTCTGAGGTCAGGCCTCCAGGGTCCAACAAATTTTTGTGCTATAGAGATCACAATGCTAAACTTACACCATGTAAGCTTGACAATAAAATGATAATCTCGACTTGACAGCTTTATACAAGTGTCTTCGTTGCATGCTGGGGGCAATTAAATTTAAACTTTTCCTGATAACCTGTTGATTTTGGCATTTGTCTGCATACTTTGGAATCATTGTTATACATTATAAAAGGCTGCAGAACATGAAAATAAACTGAATCATGCCTACTCTGACCAGAAAATATGTTTAGCATCGACAGCATGTCCATGTAGAAGGAATCAATTTAATCATAATTTAATCTCAACATTTGTCTGGATTTGATGAAAAGTGGAGTTGTCAACAGCTGAATTTAATTAGTTCCACTGTCTTTGCAGTTCAAAAGTCTGTGACTATGCAATTTGATATCTATTAATAGAAACTTTTTAAGTTTTTCAAATAAAATAATCTTGAAAGTTGCAAACAGTTCTCTTTCAAGTACAAGCACTACACAGTGACTAGGTGCATTGACAGCAGCTGAAAAATACTGTTCACCTTCCACAGTGATAGGCAAATACTCTATTTTAATGTAAGCAATCGGACATTCAAAAATATTAAGTATCTATCTGTGCATATGAACTTAATGGTGAAATGATTAAAAAGGTTAAAGTAGAATTCTGACATTCCTTTTTTAATAGATTGTCAAAATAAAATCTTCATTCAATGAATACTGAATTTTTCTGTTCATTCCTGCCATCAAATGATGGCAATTTAATTTGCAACTGGACTCAAGGCCACGTATGGACAACTACTGCGAGATTAACATGATATATTTTGGCATAGTAACTTCTCGCAGATGTGTACCATTGCTTATTTACAAATAATGCCCCTTAGTGAATGCAGTCTATGGGCCCAGTCTCCATCTCTTTAATTTCCTGAGCAGAAATTTAGTCTGGTTATAATACTATTTAAAGCTCACACTGCCCATTAACTGACTGCATGCCATTCTAATATATTCCTAGCGCTATCATGGAACCATCATCACCTTCTTTTCAGATGACTTACAATCCATTCTAGTCCCTGATATAACCTGTAACGAAAATAAAACAAAATCAGAATGGGTAATGGCTATATTTACTTTTATATATTTAACTTTTTTGAAACTTTATTATACAATTTTATATCTACTCAGCTATTTATATGAATTTGCAAGGCAACAAGAGTAAACCTCCCCTAACAGTTATCTCCCTTAAACAATAATCTGTCCAATACAGCCAGTATTAGTTTTCTTTTCTTTTAACTAGGGCTGAAATTCCTTAACTGGTCATACATAATATAATAACCAAACCATAATATGATAACCACACCATAACTGGTTAATTGTAGTAAAAAGAATCCCTTGTGTAAAGAGTGTGAATTGGCCAGAATTACAGCATTGTCAAAGCTTCCAGTTTCTAAAATCTAGCAAAACTTGCACATTACAACTGCTAAAACAGAAATATTTCTGCTTCTTTTTGTATGTGATCTATGATGCATTTCACCTTTAATTATTTTGTCACATTTTCTGTTTCATGCAGTTAACATCAGAACCAATCAAGCCAACTGTTAGAAGCAATCACTTGCCTGAAAATAGCTTAGTAATGTTTTATGGTACCATTTAGGAACTATTGTGCTGAGGTGCCATAAAACACTGCTACATACTACTGCATACAGTATTGGTGAAGATGGTATTAACATTATGCTGTCTTATCTTAGAACAGCAGATCATCAGCGCATCCCCTAGGGGTGCAAGACTGAGAATGAAACATCTCCTTCGTGTCAAAACTGGGAGTCAGACTAAGTAAAAAACAAACTTTCGTATCAAAACTGGGGGTCAAATTATTAAAAACTGGGGGGGGGGGGGGGTCTGAAGCGCAAATGAGGGTAAAGGGAAACACTGATTATTATATGTGTACAGCATTTGGCTGCATTTAGGGCAATGCTTAAATCTGTGTTTAAAACTTGTTTCTAAAGAAAAGGTTGGGAGTGAGACATTTTATTCACATTTTCGATTTGTATAAAATTAATTTTTTTCATTCACTAAATACAATTGGTGTTATGAGGCAAGGTGGGGGTGGGAGGGGTCAGTTAACTGGCTATTATATTTTGTAACCATTTATTGGTAACACTCAAAATGATAATGGTTATCTGGGTAATTGTTACAGCCCTACTTTTAATATTTACTATTGATGCCAATATAACTGACCTCCTTTAAACAGCCAAACTGTTCCTTCCCCTTCCTAAGAAAGCTGATGATGTATATCATACAAAAGTACCCGATACATATTAATTACTTACGATGGTTATAATAATCTGAGAAAAAATAAGTACAGTACAGTACAGTAAAATCTATTTGGACAAACACCCCATTTGAGGTCTTGTTCAACCAACTCTTTTGTGGCTCCACATCTCTGCCAAATGAGAATCAGTTAAAGTGCTTTGCTAATCACCATCACAGACTGAAGGGGCTTCGGTAAAACTTTGCACAAGCAAAACAACAATGACATTTCTCACTATCTTAAAACTTATATAGGCCTAATTTGAAACCTGTCAAAAGTTTTGAAGACTTCTATTGGGTACCATCAATCCTAATGATCGGTTACCCTGGTACCTGTCGACCTTAACATTTGGTTATCCAGGTATCTAATCAAATGTTTACAAACCTGAAGTTAAGTCCACAGTAACCTATAAATATCACAACCTAATGTCATCTGGTACAAAGTACAAGAATTCATTCTCACTATCTGATAAAGTTCTGAAATCCTCCATCGTCATCTAGTAAATTGTCGTGGTCTAATCATCATAAATATTGTTTGCCTCCCTTTCCTTTGCCTCACTGTCATATGCTGATGATTATCAGAGGACTGAGCTTGAGCTTTGAAAGCAACACTTTGATCTTAGTTTTATTACCTGGGTTATTAACAATGGGTAGGTACCCAAGTATCCGAATACCTGTTGGCATCTTTACCTACTTTTATAATGATTCAAGCCCAAATTCTAATGAAAGCATAAAAGGATATCAACAGATCTTTTTTATAAACAGATGCCATGTCTTAATCAGCCAATGAAATTGTCATTGTTTATGAAAAACATGAAGTCATCATCACAAGATGTTACAGTGCCTGATCAAAGCAGCTAATCAAGTCATTTTTGAAATTCTGAGAAAGCCATGTTCTGGTGCTACAAGGAAAATAAAGTTTTCATTAGCAGGCCTTTGTTTGATGAAAATCTCATGATGCCTTGTAAGAGATCTGGTTGAACAAGATAACCATTTTTGGCAATAATGGTCTTTCAAACACTGTTAATTTATGATACAATTTATTGATCTGTCCACTAAAAATCATTAATGACAGTTTACCTACCAAATGCAAGGTTTCTTTCAAGTCAGGTTTAATTGTATTAACTTGTTTTAGAACTTTTTAGAATATATTATTAACTTGTTAAATTCAAGATTCACAGCAAAGGATCAACCAGAAACCATTGGTCAAAAAAAGGAGACAATTTTTTTTATTCACCAAGTATGCATTTTGCTTGGGTGCTTTGCTATATTTGATCACATTTAAGGTAGTTTTAAGGTAGTTTGCTTGCACAATAATATTTTTAACAATGGTCAATTAATCTACTGAAATGCGTTGACTTGACACACAACCATGACTGCTACTTCTTACACAAGCAGGATTTGCATGCCTTTGAACTTTTCTTTTATTCCACCACCTTCATTTCATTTGATACGAAAGACTTAACAAGATAACACAAGGCAGGTCTGATTTTAACTGAATGCAACAATACAATATATACTTCCAGAAGTCGGATATCAAAACAGAATCAGCACTTAGGTTCTCACAGAAATGCTTGCAGACATAACTGTGATGGTAAACTGACATTTTTCAAATTTGGATACAAGAGGGCATATTGCATTTATAATGATTACACTCAAACTGAATTAAAACATTGAACTAAAATAATAATTTCACTTGACTAAACTTATTTCACTGGTATTTCCTTATTAAGGTTTTGCCACCAGCAGCCATTTGTCACATTTTTACTGATTGAAATTTCATCAAATATTATTATTTACAGTGTACTGAAATTATTTGGAAAGAAAAATTTAACAAAATATATGATTTCTTATTAAAAAGCTGAGAATCTGATGATGCTGATTCAAAGTTATGGGTACTATCCATCGTTTTCGATGATAAAACTAGTTATATAATCAAATTTCAGTTATAAATTTTAATTGCGATTTTCTTCACGTTCAACAAATCAAGGCAGTTTTGCAAGTTATTAAGGAAGTGATGTACATGTTTAAATGCTTTATATCACAGTTCACTTCACTGAGAATATGAATGGTCTACATCAAGTCCTTGAATATATCACACTGAGTAATCACAAACTGTAGAGAATGTCTCCTGTTTTTATTGCTGCCTACTGACAACACTTAAGTTTGATCTCTGTGATAATGTGGATAGTCAAAGCAGTGTCACCATCTGAAGTTGTGTATTGAATCACTTGTTTTATTTTTAATAGAAATTTTTGTTGAACTGAAAATTATGACAATGTTAGAAATTCAATATATCAAGTCTGGAAAATTGGAGGGTCCAGATATATGGTGGTAATTTCTGCTTTTCTAAATTTATTACGATTTTTAATTCATCCTTTGAAACCTAGTTTTAAATATACAAATACACAAATGCACAAAACACAAATAATCAACTCTAAAAAACTATGAGCAATAATTTGTGTAGTCCTTGATATGTTTTAAAAAAAGGCAAATAATTATCAGAGCTCTGCAATTTTGACATAAACATCATGTACACTAACCCTTCTCCTGTTAATGCACAGCACGCCTGTATATGCCACACATGATCTTTGATTGAGGTTAGATTCAGATGTTGTGAGATCTCAGCTGCTGACATTGAGCCTTTGATGTCTTGCTTATTGGCATATATTAACATTGCTGCCTTCTTAAGATCCTGCAAAAGGAAAATTTAAAGGACTCAAATTACAATATATGTTGGAAACAAATATGTTTTGGCTCATTAAAAATTTTATGACGTTTCAAAGCTTCAGAAATTGAGAAATTATTAGCTCCATCCCTTGTACCTCCCCCCAACATAACTGAAAAATATTTCATCCAAATGTCATAGATACCTTAAATACTCTTTTTGGAGTAAGTTGTCCCCTTTGCTTTTGAACAAACAAATACAAAGATACAAGAAACCAGAGACATTTTGGCAAAAAAGTGTTGCTCAGTAAAATATACAAATGTTTCAATTATTTAAAACGAACTGGTTTTAACATATCTCCTACCTTCTTATTCATAGAGTTCAATCTTGGAGTAGTTTAAATTTCAATGGTGACTTGGAACAGGGCCTCAAAGACAATCTTGTTTCATAGTGTAAATTGGGTATAGTTTGTAGTGCAGGGAACTCTGTATTATGGCATTTAATGGCACACACTGAGCTCATTTATAGCGACATTGTGGTCCTGGCTGGTGTAGCTACTTTAATCTCCTGTGGACCCCTTAATCCTTCTTTACTTTTCTTTATCTTGCATCACAAATCATAAAATTAACAACGGTAACATAAAATTTAAACAGGCAATTCAATACGCCATTTGAAATCACACAGGCAGATTTTCCAAGTTGTTATTTCACTAGCTGCATAAATTTTGTGATCAGATTATCTTGTTTCAAAATGTGCCTGCTCAAAGGCTACTAGTGAGATATTTTTTTAAAAGACTGGTGGGTAATTCTTTAAGTATCAAATTTACTGTATTCAAGCACAGGCAAATTCTAAAAAATAATATTTTATTTCCTCTGAAAGGTTGTTGTTGTTGTTGTAGGGCTTAACGCCATTTTTCAGCACACGATAGGCTATACATGGCGGCCAGTATTAATGGTGGAGGAAGAAACCGGGAAATCCTCGGAAAGAACCACCGACCCATGAGAAGCTACTGGCAAGCTTTCTCACATATCCACATTCACCGAATCCAAGACTTGAACCCACGCAGCTAAGAGGTGAGATGGCAGTGATCCGTAACGGAAAGCGCTTTAGACCACTCGGCCACTCAGGGCCCCTCCTCTGAAAGGTCATGTATATGTGCATAGAACACAGAATTTATGCAGATTTGTATGTGTAACTAAGCTAATCATGATCACTGAATCCATAGTTATAATCAGGTCAGTTTTACTTTCCAGCCCCCTTTCCTTCCACAAGCTTATTATACTATAGAAAAGTTTATCCATATATACTAGTATAAGCAACTGTGACCTATGACTTAGCAAAGCTAACTCTGTCAAGGTTTGCTCTTAAATAAATGGCAGAAAAGAACTCATAAACTGCATACCAGATTGCATAAATTATCCATGACTGAACGAAATTCAATAAGACTTTAAAGTATCATGAAATGGACGAATAGGTCCAAGTGGACCTTATAGCAAGGCGAGCTAAAACTGACATTGATGGAAGGAACAGAATACCACTATAGGCCCAAGTGGACCTTATAGCAAGGTGAGCTAAAACTGACAATGATGGAAGGAACAGAATACCACTATAGGCCCAAGTGGACCTTATAGCAAGGTGAGCTAAAACTGACAATGATGGAAGGAACAGAATACCACTATAGGCCCAAGTGGACCTTATAGCAAGGTGAGCTAAAACTGACATGATGGAAGGAACAGAATACCACTATAGGCCCAAGTGGACCTTATAGCAAGGTGAGCTAAAACTGACAATGATGGAAGGAACAGAATACCACTATAGGCCCAAGTGGACCTTATAGCAAGGTGAGCTAAAACTGACAATGATGGAAGGAACAGAATACCACTATAGGCCCAAGTGGACCTTATAGCAAGGTGAGCTAAAACTGACAATGATGGAAGGAACAGAATACCACTATAGGCCCAAGTGGACCTTATAGCAAGGTGAGCTAAAACTGACAATGATGGAAGGAACAGAATACCAATATAGGCTCAAACTGCCATTGTAAGCTGAACCTTTGTATCATCCATCATTGCAATTTGTACAATAAATATAAGTTCTCCCCATCTCTGGCCTACCCTCCCATCCATCAATGACAATTTAAGCAATTTGGTATGCAGTGTTTGGATCTGGTCTGATGGATTAATAAAATTGACTCAGCAGAGTGTCAGATATTTATTTAGATTTAAAAAAATAATTTCAAGTTTATCTGATGGTGCTGCCAATGTGTATATAAAATGCTGATGAACTGCAAAGGAAACTATTGTTATCCATCACTTGCAATGAATACTTATCGCACATAAAAAATTCAATAAAAAAGAAACCATATCCTTCATTCTTCAATGCTTTCTTTATTTACAAAAATAAGAAAACAAATGATGTTTGTATTACTGATCAGTCTCATATCAAATGAAAATGTCACAGGCGAAATCTTGAATCAAAGCAAACACCACTGATGATACACAAGCAGAGAAAAAAAAAATGACTTGGCACTATAAGGTAGGAAGTTACATGAAAATATTTAAAACAGAACATACATGTATCAGCAAAGGGGAACAGAGGACTCTGTTCAAGTACCAGATGCAGTTATTACCATTTAATGGCACATCAGCACTGAAGTGGCTATACTGTGCCTATTCGAAGTAAAGTTCAATAAATGTAAAGCTAAAGAATTGCACAACTACTTAATGAAAATAAACCCTTCTAAACAAATGTAAACATGAAATACAATAAGATAATATATAAAAGGAAATTATATAAAAGTTCTGCAAAAGGTATATACAATAAAAGATAATGATAAAACAAAATCCTTGAAGGATAGGGTCAACATTTGTTATATAAACCACATTCCCTCAAAAAGTCCAAGATTTTCTCATGCATTGAAGTCGATACACTTGATAAGAATGTGTTCAATGGTACACTGACACTGGTTGGGTAAGCAGTCTGGTCGAGGTTAACCCTTTCGGTATGTGTATTCAAAATGCAATCATTACAATACCACCTGTCTCTGCAATTTGTTCTATATGAGAAATGCCCCTCTTCAAAAATGGGTTTGTTGCTCCAAAAGAACAAGCATATATGGTAACCAACAAAAAGTAATGTGAAAAAACAATTAATTAGACCACATTTTTGGAATATTCTCTTCATTCAAAAGAAAATATATTGTTGTATTTTTCATGTTAAAACTGAAACAATGAGTTCAAAAGATGAAGATATTTCAAAAGACAAATATTTTTTTCAATGCTTTAATTTATACACAATCCCCTTATACAGGCTGTCTTTGGAACTATTTAAAATTGCAACATTTAAACCAGTATTAATCTATGTAAAATAGGCATCTATTTTCAAGCCACTATTTCTTTCATTTTCACATCACTACTTCTTAATTAAAAAAAAACTTTTTTTAATGAACCAGCAAAAAGGTGATGCTTATGTCTCAAAATTTCTTGATACAGCTAAGACAAATATGGGCTAAACATTATTTTTCTCTCCTATCTGAAACAAGAAATAAAAAAGAAAAACCTTTACCTCTGAAGCTAACATTTTGTACAATTCCTCTTTTGTAATTAACAACCTTTCTCTATCTGTACTGTCTATCACCAGTATTACAAACTGAAAAAGAAGATTGTCAGTACAGGTAATCACATCAAATGCTCTACATGTAATTACAGCTAGTTCTGTAGTCATGGTAACAAACCTGATAGCTAACACACCTATTCAGAATTGTTTATTCATAATGAAAACCAGTCTTTTACAACTAATGTGGCATTTAAGCTTTGCATGTCAGAACTTTTTTGTTTTTAAAAAATCTCCACTTAATACATGAATTACTTAACCATGAAAAGGTTATCGTGTTCACAACACTAAATGCTCTACTTGAGTGTGTATAAAAGGTGTCAAACTGCCAACACCAAAGACCAGGCCTATCCATCATAAACTTCACTGAGCATTTCAGGTAAAAAAAATATTATTCCAAACTAGTTAGAACATCCTCATCTCTTTCCAAAGCAAGTTAATAACTCTGAAAGACACTCAGAAGTGACAGTGGTGACAATTTTTAAATTTGCAACTTTTTTGTTGACAATGTCCATCTAGATATTTGAAGAATTGATCCTTAAAAAGAGACAGGTGTTGAAAATAGTACTTGACAATGTGTCAGTCATCAATTTAATACATGTATCTTCATTTTTAATTTTCGATACTATTCCTAACAATTAGGGGGACAAAATAATTATATTTTAGTAGCCCCAAATTAACTATGGCTTATATTGTGATATGTGATGACACATCATTCAGATGCTGTGATGTTAATGAAATTATTATGACATAATGGGGTAATAACAACTATGTGCCTGAAGGCAGTTTTGCTATGATGTTGAAGAATCAACAGTCATCTGGATAGGCTGAGGCTACAGCAATCTCACAGACTGAAATGTAATTTCAGTCTACATAATTATTAAATTGACAGAAAAGTTGTTGTTGTTGTTGGATTTAACGCCATTTTTCAGCACAAGATAGGCAATACATGGCGGCCAGTATAACTGGTGGAGGAAGAACCCCGGAAAACCCCAGGAAGAACCACCGACCTACGAGAAGCTAAGCTACTGGCAAGCTTTCTCACATGCCCACGTTAGCCGAGCCTGAGACTCAAACCCACAGAGAGAGAGATGAGATGGCAGTGATCCATAACGGTGAGCGCTTTAGACTACTCGGCCACTCAGGGCGTCGAAAAGTAAAGTTGCAGAATTATTTAAAGTGCTTACATTGCTCTTTGAAAAGAAAGAAGATCAGACTTGGTATCATTCTCTGAATACAAGAACACTCAGCTGCATGTGGGTGAAGACTCCAACTCGAGAAAAGATGAAGTCAACTACACTTTTCTGCATATCTGTGTGAAATGAAGAATACTGGAGTGATTAGCTCACATATGCACTACTAGCATAAACCCTGATCTCAAAATGTAAGAACTGTCACATAAAGCACAAATAACATGGACCCTGATATGGATACTTAAGGACCGTTACATAAAGTAGCACTGGCATGTACCCTGATAAGCATATCTGAGGACTGTCACATAAAGCACCACTAGCATGGACCCTGATAAGGAAACTTAAGGATCGTCACATAAAGCACCACTGGCATGGACCCTGATAAGGATACTTAAGGACTGTCACATAGAGCACTACTAGCATGGACCCTGATATGGATACTTAAAGATCATCACATAGAACACCACCAGCATGGACCCTGATTTGGATGCTTAAGGACTGTCACATATAGCACCACTAGCATGGACCCCGATATGGATACTTAAAGATCATCACATAGAACACCACCAGCATGGACCCTGATATGAATACTTAAGGATTGTCACATATAGCACCACTAGCATGGACCCCGATATGGATACTTAAAGATCATCACATAGAACACCACCAGCATGGACCCTGATATGAATACTTAAGGATCGTCACATATAGCACCACTAGCATGGACCCTGATATGGATACTTAAGGATCATCACATA
>JAECUM010048202.1:0-19248 GCA_016617855.1 Megalonaias nervosa
CATATTGTGGGACATGGTCAAGTTAAACCTTTAGATGCTAAGGTCAAGGCAATCTCTGAATTCCCTGTGCCTGTTAGTAAAAAGTAACTGATGCGAATATTGGGTATGGCCGGATACTATCGATAGTTTTGTTCCAATTTTTCTAATATTGCTGAACCCCTGACAGACTTGTTGAGTAAGAAAAACAAGTTTCTTTGGACTGAAAAAAGTCAGGAGGCTTTTGATAGGTTAAAAGTCATACTCAAAAGTGCGCCGGATCTCACAGCTCCAAATTTCAGTCAATCTTTTAAGTTATCTGCGGATGCAAGTGATGTTGGGGTTGGAGCAGTATTGATTCAAGAAGACAGAAATGGTGTTGATCACCCAGTGGTGTTGTTGTTGGTGTTGTTGGGTTTAATGCCATTTTTCAGCACAAGATGGGCTATACATGGCGGCCAGTATAACTGGTGGAGGAAGAACCCTGGAAAACCCCAGGAAGAATCACCGACCCACGAGAAGCTACTGACAAGCTTTCTCATTTGCCCACGTTAGCCGAACCTGAGACTCGAACCCACACAGACAGAGGTGAGATGGCAGTGATCCGGAATGGTGAGCGCTTTAGACCACTCGGCCATTCAGGGCCCCAATCACCCCATGTGCTATATCTCTAATAAATTAAATAAGCACCAAAGAAATTACTCAACAATCGAGAGGAAATGTTTGGCTTTAATATTGGCATTACAGCATTTTGAAGTTTACATTAGTTAGTTCCATCTCTGGTTGTTGTATATAGTGATCACAACCCCCTTACTTTCATCGACAAGATGAAAAATAAAAATCAAAGATTATTAAGGTGGAGTTTGTTTTTGCAAGAATATAATCTTAACATCATTCACATCAAGGGAAAAGACAATTTGATTGCAGACGCACTTTCCCATGTATAGAAATATTATTTCATTTACGCTTTGTATAATTCATAAGAGTTTTCTTATGTAATTTTGTTTTACCTCATGTATAAGTTACATATGGTTAAAAGAAAGCTGTATTATATAAATCTTTCTTTTTCTTTATGGGGGAAGTGTTACGAATATGTAATTAAATTACTTTTGTGTTAGTTTTAAATTCTTTTTTTTATTTATTTTTGTTTCATTATATTTTATTGTAATGATAATTTTCATTGGATTTGAATGTCTTTTCCGAAAATTGGCTTGACCTGATTAGATCTTAATGTTACTTCAGCACTATTTTTAGCTCATAGATTTTGTAAACATTGAGTGATAATGATTGGCTATTGCCAAGGTCATTTTGGCCCACATGTTAGCTGAACTGTAAACAGTCTTTCTTTTTTTATATTTTCAGTGTGGGAATTTGATTCTTAGATAGGGCTATTCTTGCATACATGATAAATGGCATTTTTTTAATTGTGATATTCAAATTAGAAATCACGTAGCCTGTCACATGAGACACCATGTGATCTAAAATCGCGGCTTTACACAGATGCTCTCTAGTAGATTTAGTTAGTTGTATTTTAAACCTTGTGGGCTGAAGAGGTTTCAGTTGTTGTTGCCAGTTTGTTCTGAAGTTCATCTAATTTTTGGATTGAATAACTTATTCTCTAGAAAACTAAACAAGTGCTTTATATTTATAAAAGTTCTAGGACAAAGAAATTCAGTGGAAATTGATTCTGGAGTTTAATGGAAACATAAACCGTGATTCAGTCGAGGATCTATTACCATCAGTACAGAGATCTGACATCATTGCCTCCATATTGGAACACACAAATAATTTAATTACATATACGTAACACTGACTTACATTGGTTACTGATTTTATTAAGAAATATTACCTTGAATATTGAGTGACTGTTTGCCCTGTGCTTATTACAGCCAAGAGGTGCAGTGCTGTGTGCAGATACATTTTTGTTTTTTTTTAAAGTTATTTTGCTTCAGACAAACTTTTAAACTATTGTTCATTGACAGCAAGAATTTACAATTTTATTCGTTCAGCAGTTTATATGACCAGATTGGCAAAGTATGACGGTTGTATAAAGTATGTTATGCCAGAGTCAAGTCCGTCTTAAGCAGCCAACACAAGATGTTGCTTCCAGAATTTAAGTGGCTGTTTTATTATATAAAAATCTATGGGTTCTTGAACAAGTCTTTAAGATAGGTGTCTGATTGCTGCACTCAGTTCTTTATATTGTCCCTTCCACATCTTTGGATTTAATTTAGGAAAGGTATAGGCTCAGGAGTTTTATTATTCAGTTTGGTATGTAAACTTATCTCCAGTTTGCACAGAATATTGATTATAGTTCGCGATATAAATTTTGCATTTCACTTTGGATGTAGAGAGCTCTGATTTTAATGCTGCATTCAGTATCAGTCATTACAATAAAGGCATCAAGGCATGGCAGAATTATCTCACCTCTGTATGCGTGGGTTCAAGTCTCAGGCTCAGCCAATGTGGAGAAAGCCTGTCAGTAGCTTCTTGTGGGTCATTGGATATTATTGGGATTTTCCCCAGAGTTCTTCCTCTATCAGTTATATTGGTGGCTATATATGGCATATCATGTGCTGTAAAATGGCGTTAAAACCACAACAACAACAATAGCATGGCAGAATTAGGATGCACTTCTAGACTACTTTAACTGGGCCAATTAACATATTGTATTGGTTATGAATCATTCATCTCTGCATAATATCTGCCTGCACCTCACTTCCCACTGGACCTTGATTTCAGGGATAGCCACAAGCAGATTGCACAGGTTATTAAATGCCAAGTTTAATTCTCTTTTCTTCTGTTTTGTTTTTTATTTTAAAGGAAAGAGTGAATAGATGCAAATTATGGAAGATATAGCTTTGAATGGGCACATGTAACTTGTACATTGCTGCAGATGTAATTTCCTTTCAGAAATCGGAGCCAAGACAGTATAACACATTTGTAAAGCAGTTCAAGGAGGTGCTCATTTCTAAAGCTAGGAGAGACTTTTGGGAGAAGATTGTGTCAGGTTAGTACTGTCGTATTGTTGTGTTTTATTATTTATATTGCACAGTTTGTTTTTTTCTTGAACAATATATAGATATATCCTGTAGGCCTTTAGCACAGAATTATGACATTATTTATACCACTGTTGTCACCATGTCCACCTATGTCTGAGATGGTGTTTGCTATGTCCAAAGATGCAAGTTATGATAAAAATGTTGTTGTTGTTGTTGTTGTTGTTGTTGTTGTTATAGGGTTTAACGCCATTTTTCAGCACAAGATAGGCTATACATGGCGGCCAGTATTAATGGTGGAGGAAGAACCCTGGATAACCCCGGGAAGAACCACCGACCCACGAGAAGCTACTGGCAGGCTTTCTCACGTACCCACGTTAGCCGAGCCTGGACTCGAACTCACGCAGACAGAGGTGAGATGGCAGTGATCCGTAACGATCAGCGCTTTAGACCACTCGGCCACTCGGGGCCCCGATAAAAATGTAAGATGACAATGAATATTTTTTTTTTTTAAAATAAAGAATCAGGTGATGAAAACATTCAAAGTTTGTGATAATTGACTGAATTGCAATGTAAAGTATTTGGCTGCTGTTAGTGCAACATATTTGTGAGGCTGAAGTCACCCCTTTGGTGAGAAAGATTTAATTTATTTTGAAGTTGACACAAGTTACTAAATTTATGCAAAAAACACATTTTGTCATGCAATTATTGAAATTTTTTTGGAAAGAAAAGTAAAATTACCTCTTTAGCCAAACCAGTTTCAGGGTTTAAACAATTAACTGGCCTGGATTGTTGTTGGAAAACAAAAGACATCTGCCAGTTCTAAACAAAAGGAGATGTCAAAATTTAAATTGGAATGGGAATAAGATGTGGAAAAATATGATTTTGTGTTAAACTGAAATGCAAAGCTTTACTGGATCGGTTATGATCTTAGTCTGTATTCAGTATTTGAACCTAAGTTATGATGATTCTTTAATGAAAACATGACAGTTATGTGAATAAATACTGGTTGTGTCATGTGAATATATGCTGATTGTATTATTTGAAAATATACCGGTTGTGTGATGTGAATATATACTGGTTGTGCTATTTGAACATATGCTGGTTGTGTTATATGAATATATACTGGTTATATTATGTGAATATATACTGGTTATGTTATGTGAATACATACTGGTTGTGCTATGTGAATATATACTGATTGTGTACCTTCTATAATTAAATGTGTCTCTTCATATAGATTGCATAGAATCGCTTATATCAGTGGTAAACTGGAACTGTTGCGCTTGTGGATCCAAATAAATAAAACAGCTAAATTGTGAAGATGAAGAATGCCATTTGATAAGAACGATGAATAAAGGAAAATTTGCATCAAGTATTTTTGAGACTAAATAAGGATATAAGTGTTGCTAAGCAATTGCACTGTGTAAGTACTGTACACTGTAGTACAGGTCTAAAGGTAAACTCATAGTGGTCCATGAATTATGAAGTCCATGAATTATGAAGTCCACGAATTATGAAGTCTTTATTTGCCATTATTTTGTTTCGTGTTGGAGAAATCAGAAACTATGTACATGCAAAATAAGAACATAAAAATGATTTTATTTTATGACAGTTTAATGATGTGGTAAGTGAGCAAGAGCTGGTCACTGCTGAGTGAACTATGGCAATCTTGTCAATTTTGTCTTGAAAGTTTTGTGTCTTTGAGTGTTTGGACTCTGAAAATGCATTTTATTATGTGCTTATAAGTCTTGGGACACAAAAACCATTTTTCCGAGTCGCAACTCTTACTGTCATTAGCATAGCCATGTCCCTTGCTTCAAGATCAAGGCATCAAAAACATAATTTGTGAATTATATTCTTCCATGGAATATAACTTTTGAAGATATTTCAATTAAACCTTTCCTAACTATATATCATTTATAGATAACACATTTCTTACTATAGCCATGCCTTCATCTCAAATCTTATTGCAGACAAGCAGGGATTGATTTCTAAGATTGAGTGTGAGGAGAGTAATGTAACTAAAGAGGAAGCACAGAAGTTTGTGCAGGGGGAGGAAGAAGAAGATGAAGAAATGCCAACAGATGAAGATGAGGACGAGGATCTTGTAAGTGACTTTCATTAATTTACCTGAAAATATGGCCAAGTGAGTTTATGGCATGATTCTTTGTCTTATGTACTTCATCCATTGTCTGTCATGCATCGTCCATTAACATTTGTCATCTCTAACTTCTCAAAAAACTACTTGAGCAATTTGCAACATGATTTTACAGGGAGCATTCGGCCATCAAGGCCTTAAAAGTTTATACAGTGGATATCAGTCCAACATCCAATATGACTGCCATGACTAAAATTAGAAAGATCTTCTCACTGCTTCTTCCCAAAAACCTCTTGACAGATTTTGATGAAAATTTAATAGAAAGTAACCTGGCATAAAGGTCTTAAATATTTTTTAAATTATTCTGATCCACTGTTCAATTTGGCAGCTGCTACTAAAAATACAAAAACCTGGAACTTTATAAAAGATTGAGTGTCCATTTTGCCTTCAGTGTGTTTTCATTATTGGATATTTTCTAAAAGAAACACTAGAAGTAAGACATTGATCATACAGATGTTTTACATGAAAAACATTGTCAGATTAAAGCATCTGAGGTATTCCCGTAAAGTTTGTCTTGGTCCCTGAGTAGCTCCATTGAATCTAATATGAAAATCGGGAACTGTAGACAAGCCTGTTATCTAGACTTGACCAAATTAATTGTACATTTAGAATGTTTGTTTACTATTTTACCATTAATTCTGTAATTTCAGGGTTATTTCAGCAAACATAGCATAAAATCACATGCGTTGTGATGTCCGTTATTGTTAATGGGACGTACAGAACTTAACATTTGACTATTTCATTAAGGCAAACAAAAAAAATCTATTGCACTGGTTTTAAAATTAGGGTATGTATGTATTGATTTTTTTTGTACTTATTTTTTTTTTTTAAACATTATATATATGATAATAATAAGTATATATAATGTACTAAGCACACCAAGTACTAAGCTAAACTAAAGGCACAAATTAATTTTGGGATTTTTTTTATATGGGAGAGAGCGAAGTTCTAGGGTTCGGCAACGAAAAATAGGGATGGTTGGCTGACTGGAAATCCATATTGTTGGGGCCTAAGCGGGCTAGATTATTCAGTGTTGGAAGGAGACTTTCTGTGTAAACTATCTCCCATGATTTTATCTAATTTACTATACCCTGATTTACTAATTCTATAATACTGATAGAAATACTATAAAATCCTAATAAATCTTTAAAAAGAATACAAAATTGATATGCTGTCCCTTGCTCATAATTAAAGTCTACCAGGTGTTGTTGATAATAAACCCAATAGATAAAATATATGCCTTTGAGAGTGGGGGAGAAAGTCAGCCAATCAAATGCAATATTACTTTTAAATTGACCAAAATCTTGATGATATAAGCCAACATTCCAATTGTGATAAAAATAAAAACCCACATTTAAAGTTTGATCAAAATCAGATCAGAAATATGGCTTCCAATGGCATATCAAGCTCAGCCAATCAGATGCAAAATCATATCTAACTCAGCCAATCAAAATCGTATACATAGTACATGAAGAATCTGATATAAAGGGCGTGCAAATTTGTACAAATGATACTAATTTGCTGCTGACTATTACTAGGGGTTGAAAATCCTTGAAATTATTTCTTCTTAGAAACCATTAAATAGAATTGGATTAAATTGGATAGAATGCATCCATATGTAACAGGTTTCTAAGCTTCTATAAATTATGCCAAAATGCTACCAAATGTGACTGCTGTTGGTAAAAATAGAAAAAATTTAAATAGCTACTGCTGAAAGAAATCGTTGAACAGAATTTGACCAAATTGGACAGGAAGTATCCTAGCTTGAAGGTCTTTCAGATTTTTACAGATGATTCCAATCTTCATGAAATGTGACTGCTTTTACTAAAAATAAAGAAAGTTTTACACAACTTTAAAGAACCCCACAAGCAGTTGTTTTCATAACATATGCAGTCAATATAATTGGAAGAAACATTTACAGAAAGCTTCCTCCTGACCCAGATTCATTGCCAGCTGCTCTTGCATTTTGCTATTAGATAAATGTCAGCCAGGTGAATGATCTCAGATCCACTTTGACTTCTTCTTTGTCTTCATTTTTGTCCACTTGCAATTATGTCTGACCACACCTTCAACTGTCTCTCTGTCTTTATATCAGTATATCTGGTGTCTGTTTATGTCGGTCATTCTCATTTCACTGGTTATCAGCAGAATTTCTGTTTCCACAAGAGTGACCTGTCAGATGGATTTTACATAAAAATATTCATTACGGCCTCGCCCACATCAACAACAGCTAAGTTGGTCAGTATGCTATTTGCATACTTTGTACAGGCAGAAGATGTCTGTACTTCAACATGCAACATGCACGCATGTAACAATTCCTCCTCTCAGATATGCACAGCCCTAATAAATACTATAAAATAAAACATCTTAGTGAAACTTAGCAAGGATTCTTTATCAAAGAAAATAGTTTTTCCTAGAGTTATGGAATGAAAGATTAGGCATCAATTACTTGCCAATATTTAATGTTGGTTACATGATAAGAACTATGTACTATAAATGAATGACCTTAACATATTACAGGTTATAGTATTATAATGAATGGTTTATTCACAGTGTTATTCTGATTAATTTATATGTATTTCCATATTGAGCTGACCGCCTCTGTGGCCTAGAGGTTAGAGCATCCTCCTTGGATGCGGGAGGTCACGGGTTCGAACCCCAGCCAAGTCATACCAAAGACTTATAACAATGATACTAACAGCTGCCTCACTAGAAGCACTCAGCATTAAGAGGTTAATGTTAGGACTGGTCGGCCTGGTGTTAAGATAATGTGACTGGGTGGGACATGATGCTATTGTCTGCGGCATGATGCCCCAGTGCTAGACATCACTATAAACTGGCACACTGCAGACATCGTAGCTATATGACTGAAAAATTATTAAAGCTATGTTAAAAAGTCAAAAACACAAACACAAATGATATTGAGCTGATATTTGTTACAGGAAGAAAATCTGTAATTTTGTTGAGTTCAGATATTGAAAGTTTATATGCTACAATCTTATTTAAATACAGCGCTCCAAGGCCCATGATTAATTATTGGGGAAAATACAAAGGAAAATTATACAGTATATTAAGGAGTAAATTTATAAGTATTTATTCAGTATTATAAATAATCACAAAATTGTATATATATAAGATATATGGAAACTTATTATCTTCCTGTCAAATGTCATGTGGTATATGTTAATGTGTGACTAACATAAATTTTGAAAAATCTTATATTGATCACCACCACTGCTACTTCTGCATAATACTATTTGCAAAACAAAGTACATTTAAGATGAATAAAACTGTTGTATAACTTAGTGTAAAGACCTATTATGAAAGTAATTCATATACTTTTATTTTAGGGCAGTTCCTGTAAAACATACATGGGACCCAGATAAGGCAATTTTAAAGTGGGGTACTCCTCAATAGGTGCAGTTTAGAATTTTGTTTCAATTTAATTTGAACTCTGTGCAATCAAAGTATCCTGACATATATTTTTTTTAAAAACTGCCTTCCATGGGTACCATTGATATTTAAATGGAACAGCTGATATCAAATGCAACACTTCCACGCCATAATGCCCTTTATTGAAACTAAGTTATTGTAATCAATATCATCTTATCAACTACAGTACTCCAAGGCCATTCTTTACTACATATTTCCTGTAGTTAGTATATGTTGATCTTATCAAATACATTATTTTCAGGACCTTCCTTGTTATACAGTCCTTGTAATCAGTAAAATATATTCATATAAATTCTACTGCTTGTCAGTCATTATGTGTATTTGTTATCTTCATTTACCTGTCTTTCTTTGCAGCTGGATGAGTTATGAATCAAGTTGACATTGATGATGGAAATATATTTGAGGCAGTTGGCTGTAATTGGTTTGTTCCTGGACTGAAGTTTTTCAGCGGAGAGCTGTTTTTGTAATAAACGATTCTGATTAAGACATATTGACACTTATAAAATAGGTATTTTCATTTGAAATATCATTTTCTTGACTTTCTGTAGGAGCCAATTTGAATGTCTCTTCGGAGAAGTTAGAAAGAAATGATTTGGCAATCTGTTACTAATGCCTATACATGACAGTCATGAGCAAACAAACAATTACATTTTTAAAGCCTTGAAAATAGCATTTAGAAAATACATGTAGAGAAATTAGTTATTACACAAGAAAAAATATTTTGTACTTCCTGTATTTTGCAAGTGTAAATCAATGTTTATTTGTTCTGTTTTCTCAGAATCGCAATGTATCATTTATGTTAACATTGTTTCAGCTGCTATGTGTCAATGATTGATACACTCTTGGTTTGCGTGTCTTCTGCCATCCTTTCTTCAGTAGACATATTTAGGACTTAAGTATATATGTTTAGGACTTTAACAGACATGTTTAGGATTAAAGTGGACATGTTTAGCTCTTAAACTTGTTTGGGATTTTAGTAACATATTTAGGACTTGAGTAGCGTTAAGTTTAAATGTGATTTTTATGTTGTTGCATGAATGAGTTTTAGCTATCTACATTGAAGTAAAGGAGCTCTTGTACAATCCCAGCATTTGCGTTTACATTTATAATATCATAAACATTTTTACAGCCTCACAATCTCTCATAACATTATCACTTTCTCAGTCCAAGGCAACATTGTGAAGTTGATTTCATAGTGGGATTAACTGTATACGTGCACATTTGCAGTACATTCTTGGTGAGGATTTGTATATTATCACAGGTTTTTAACTAACATACTGCTATACCTGGAATAATGAAAACTTGCTGAGTGGATGCACCTTGACCACACCCTCACCAAAATGTATGTCACTATGACCCATTTTTCTTACACACAGACATGATTTTAATGTTGAAAGTGCATATTTCTTAAGCTATATTCATGCTAGAATCATTGAAGTAGATGATTGTATGAATCTCTATTATTTCCACACCTTCACAATAAATGATGATCACTGTGATCTACATTACTAACATGAGTTAAGCTTTAGTATTGAGATGATGACCACATAATATTTTACCTGGTATTCATACTGTTATACCTTCTTTAACATACACTTCAAGGTGTATATAACTTCTTCCAGGGTGCAAGCTGGATAATCAGTTTTTAAAGCGACACCCTATGCTGTAAATAGGTGGACAGAAACCAGGTCATGGGCCGGAGTTTGCACATGCCTGACTTGGTATTCAAATTTGATGCATCTGGATAGGTACTACATCATCATCAAAAGAGATGTTTTCTGTGACCATTAATTTACATTTCTCCATCCTTGGTTCTGTTTATGTCTTAACAGTTCATGTTAGATTCAACAGAGTGGAGAATTTTACTCATGTCTGTTAGTACCACATCCATACAAATGAAGAACACTGTGACTTACATTTTCACCTTTTACCATTATTAGGTGCAGTTTTTATATTTAGCTTTTGACCACATACATTTTTTTGCATGCTGTTGACATACTATCCTTTCTTGAACCAATCAGATTGGTTATGGGATGCATCTTGATGAACACTGCTCTCATTGCAGAAGTAGGTCATTGTGACCCATAATGTTTCTTTCAAAGACATGCACTAAAGTTTGTTTTTGATGTTCATTCATCCGGTGCTGTTTATGCTAGAATTATGAAATTGAACACCATTACAACGAGTTCAGTCTCACATATATCAGCTTATACTGTCTGTTTTTTAACTGTTGAAAATTTGAACTACTAGGTCGTTTTGAGGCCAGCTTTTATGTTATCATGGCACAACCGGATGCAGCAGCCAATGTGGGTATGTGAGAAATCTTGCCAGTAGCTTCTCATGATTCAGTGGTTCTTTCTGGGGTTTTCCCGGGTTCTTCCTCAACCATTAATGATGGCCGCCATGTATAGCTTGTCGTGAGCTAAAAAATGGTGTTAAACTTCACAACAACAACAACAACCTGCAGTGGTGTTTATGTTACAATCACTGAACTTCATCATTATATGTGTCTCTGTGAGAACTACATACTTACATCCCAAGGTCACTGCGACCTACATTTTAGGTTTACTTCTTGATCATATAGATACCTGCGCAGATTTTGTTTCTGCAGTTGAATGATGATAATAGTTATTAGTTTTGGAATTTCGGTATTACTTTTAGCATAAGCCATCATGTTTGATAAAATATTTTGGATATAGTTCGCCTCCACTAAATTCAGTGTCTTTATCCAAATTTTAGTATTATTATGAATTTATTCTCTTGATTACAGCTATTTGTAACATTGGTACAATATATACAATTTTTATGACACCACCAGCAAAATCTGAACCATAATTAATTCTTTATAAAAAGCTTATATATATATATAATATATATATATATATATATATATATATATATATATATATACATTGCCAATAAGCAGCATGCTATTCATGCGACTTCCTTTCCTTTCATTGGTTTGTAGAAAGGGGAGTGTTGGATGGTGAAAGTCATTGATTGTCTGATATTAATCACTAGTTATCAATCTCATCTGCATCCTTCAGTCTCATAAACTATGAAGTTGTGTTCTGAAGAATTCTGTAAATTGAGGAACAGCATCTGCTGCATTTGAAGGCAATGTGTTGAGTTGTCACATGATGTAGCGTTTCCATTTTGTCAGCTTTATTCTCCTCTGCCAATTGCAGCTGTTTTCTCTTGCATCTCTGATGACTTTGGTTGAGCTCATACCTCCCATCTGCCTTGGTCTTGAGCATGTGCTTCCCAGCTGTCCACATCAATGACCAAAGCCTTGGTGTCTCTCTTGCAAACTTCTGTGAAGCAATGATGGGGGCGACCTAGTGGCATTTTGCTAGAGGCCAGCTCACCATTGAAGATGTCCTTTGGCATGCATCCATTGTTCATTCAGTGTACATATCCAAACCATTGTAGACGATGCTGTCTTAGCAGGGTGACCATGCTGGGAATGTGTACATACTCCAGAATATGTGTGGTGGGAACTCTATCCTTCCAAGGTATGCAGAGGCTGTATCAACAGCAGCCTAGGTTAAAGATGTTTAGCCACTTTTCTTGGTGCGAGTGTATTGTCCATAACATGATATCATATAGGGGAGTACTAATAACACAGGCTTAGTACTTTTTTGATGTGTTATTGTTGATCAAGACAAGCTTGTTGCCTAGGTTAGAATACTGAACTGGCCTTCATAGTGTAAGAGATGTGTTCTGCATCAATGCTTTTTTGTTAGTATTGGTAGCCCTATGGTATGTTTACTTACTGAAAACCTCAAGTTCGTAGTTGTTCATGTTGATAGAAGGTGGATCTTTAACAACATGAGACATCACTGCCATCTTTCTTAGGCTGGTGACAAGCCTGAAGTCCTGCCAAGCTTGTGAAAATTGTTAGTGAGATGTTTTGTTGAGTCTCCTTGTGGCTTGTCACTGTCACATTATCAACTTAGAGTACATCATGTATGAGAACTTTGTGGCTCTGATTCTGGGTCTGAGACATGCGAGGTTGTGGAGTTTTCCTTACAATGTTGAGCCATAGGCATGTTGCAGCAGAAGAAAGAAGAATATCCCAAACAGGGTAGGGTCAAGAACATAGCCCTGCTTGAATCATCAACGTATCTCAAAAACCTCTTGACACTGAGCCCGCAAACAAAACTGTGATTTCATAGAATAACTGGATCATGCTGAGAAGCTTTTGGGGAAAATCCAGTCTTTTCTACAGGGTTCCCACACTACCGGGAAATCGGGAAAAAGTCGGGAGAAATAATTTTTTCCTGACAGTGAAAAGTCCTTAAATTTCGCAAATATTGAGTCGTAACTAAACTGATCGTGAGTTAAACTTATCGAGTTCTAACCAGAATATTCGGAGGGAGCATTATAGATCATGTGGGTGCTTGCAATAAACATATATGCTGAGTCAATCCAAACGCGCAGTGGATTAGATTTGTCTAGTAGACTTTAATTTTCAAAGTCAGCTCGATATCCGTATTTTTCCTTACATAGAAAGTATGAAAACCAGTCTAGCATCACAAGAGGCCAACATGGCGGTGGCAAAGTGTAGCCGCTTGCTGGATGGTCTAGCAAACTTTAAACATTGTTAGATCGAGTGGTACATGCATGAAATCAATATGAAAATTACTTATTTTCTCAGAAATTGTGAGTATTAACATCGTTATGTCTTTAATCTGCTGAAAGACAAGATAAAACCACAGCGTTGATGAATGTGACCTTGTACTCGCTATTTGCATTGCTAGTCGCATGAGTACACAAATCTAACAACCCACATTTTCAAATGTTGTAGAGAAAAATATTTTAAAAAAATATTAAATGAAAGTCGTATACTGGTTGTAATAAAAATACAAAAACGAAAGAACACAAAATTTTCCATATTTATATATTCCGAGAACAGCTTCTGGAGTTTTGTTGTATCACGTGACTACCACATTGACATGTGCTCACTACTAGATAAATCAGACTGGCCAGATTACTGGATTTTACAAAAAGTATCTGACTTTCATTTAATATAATTTAATTTCTGTACAACAACATTGAAAAGGAGTTTGTTGTTGATATCACGTGACTACTAGACTTCTGATGTCATCATTTGAGATTTGTGAAGTCATGTGACTAGTAATGCAAATGGCGACTACCGGGTCAGGTTTCATCTATGCCGTAGTTTTGTCTAGTCTGTCAGTGGATTAAAGACATAACGATTATAATGCTTAACATTTCTGAGAAAATAAATCATTTTCCTATTGATTTAATGCAGGTATAAGTCGATATAACATAAGTTTAAGTCTTCTAGGCCCGCTGGTAAGCGACTACTGCAAGGTGGCGGCAAATTCCAAATTTTCGATATGTAATTGCAGTGACCCCACACCCCAACCTAAATGTCCAAATATGAAAAATGAGGTGGGAATATTCGGAGGAAACCCGGATCAGAAAACGGACTGCTATTCGTTTTAAGCCAGATTTGTAGTCAAATTGTTGAATCTCAGAGCTGAAATGAGAAATTGTTGTCCCATGTATTATTTATTAATAAGAGATACGAGCCCCTGTATCTATACAGGTTTTGGGCTGGTTTAACGAATTTCAAGAAGACAAGTTGATTTTACAGAAAATTCAGTCCTTGTTTATACAACAGTACATAATTTTGAAGGTCTTTTGTCAAAATTTAAATCAACCCTTTTGAAAATGTTTACTGAATGATGGAATTTTAACCAGATCGTCATAAGGAGATTAGGTTGTTTGAAAAATCATGTTTGGGATTTTATTGGCACAGATAAATTCAGGGTTAAACTCTTTTCGTTCAAGAGAAGATTCAAATTATTTGCGTTTATTTTTTTATACTGTAATAGGAAATGTTTACTTTCTATAAGATATATATATATATATATATATATATATATATATATATATATATATATATATACATTAAAAATAACATGGCATTTAAAGTGTTGGTATAAAGGAGTTTGATATACCAATACTATTGGTATATCAAATTGTGATCCGCCCATGGCACAATAATACGCATATATAAACATTATAGCGACTGTCTGCAGTTGATTCTAGATCAGTGATGAATTCCCACATTTTAATCATTAGCGACGTATGAAAATAACGATAAAAAGTATTAATAATCCTCGTTTTCTAAATGAATTTAATATGGTACACATTTTCATCACAATTCTTTCTGATTTTTGTTCCCCCTCCACTCTCATTCATAACGGACAAACTATGCAGAAATGTGGAGTGAGAGAGAAATTGAATTTGGACTGGATTGAAACCTTGAAATAGAAATTACACCAAGTAACCTACAAGAATATGGTTCATCGTAACAATACGTGTGCACTTTCCTTGGGATTTATCTACAGTGTTTGTCAATGATACAAAGTTGCAAACCAGGTCGCCATTATAAATTCCTCGGTTACATGGTACACATACTGTGATGTATTTAATGTAATGTTTTGTCATTGTTTCTTAAACTTACTATAATTTTCTAAAAATCGATTATTATTAGTTAAATATGAAAATGTCCAAAGGCCCCCCCCCCTTTCTCTCTCTCTCTCTCTCTCTCTCTCTCTCTCTCTCTCTCTCTCTCGACCATCGTAGCAAGATACAGGCTAATATCTATGAAATGACGAACGTAGAGGATTTTGATCTGTGTCATCCCATGATATCTTTGGACTTATGAATGATGGTAAAAGTTAAATCATACCGACCAAAGGATGTGTGTGGGTTTGTGTGTGTGTGTGTGTGTGTGTGTGAGAGAGAGAGAGAGAGAGAGAGAGAGAGAGAGAGTTTTAAAGTCAAATTGACCAGTGAAAGAGAGAGAGAGAGGGAGAGAGAGTTAAATTGTTGGTGGTACTAGAGCAGAATAATGAGTTTGATCAACTGTAAATATATTAAAATATTTTAATTACCTCTTTTTGGTTCGTCATTTCGCTTAGTTTATATTCCACATTAATTACCAAGTGCCGGTACGTGAATGGCAGCGTTCATGTGAATGGCGTAGCTATGTGTTTATGGAGTGCTCCACTTCTATGATTAAAAACCATCTTTCATGTTTATATCATAAGTATGTATTATATTCATTTAATCGATGTGAAGAAAAATAGAAAGTAAAAAAGAAAACAATCATCTTATCAATATGCAAGGTAATTGTGAATAGCCACAAAAGGCATAGAACTATATTTTGTAGTGGACACACTCGGGGATGTGAGTTCATTCATTCACGCGGTGAATACACAGCTGCCTGTCGTAAATCTGAACTCCGTTCAAAGGGCAAATATATGTATTTGTATGTGATATAAATAAAATATATGTACAGTATGTACGTTGTATCAATGATATACCACCGTTGTATAAATTTTTCATTAAAAGGACACTCAGCAAGCTTCATTTCCTTTCATTGAAAAATTTATACATCTCGTGGCGTATCATTGATACAGCGTACATACTATACATATTCTCTCTCTCTCTCTCTCTCTCTCTCTCTCTATATATATATATTGCTATAGAATTCTTTAGAATTAAAGGTTTGAAAGGAAACAAAACTAACTTATGTTCATTATGTTGTTCCCACTTAGCAACATAATGCAGGTCAGCAAAATAAAGTTAGAAATTTGATTCTGTACATTGAAATGACTTTACATGCCAATTTATAGGAATATAATCAAACTTGTTTTGTGTGATACATTTTGTGGTTTTCTACATGATCATCTTTTCTGACTTAGATGTTTTGGAGAGTCTTGAAAGAGAAACATCTTTAGATTTAGAAAATGCATGTTTTATAATCTAAAATGTTCTTTAATTCCATTCAGTAATGGTCATATGTGAACCTTGAAAAAAATAATTTCATCCTGGAAAAACCTTGGAAATGCCCTGGAAATTTATCTTTAGAAAAGTGTGGGAACCATGTTTCTAGCAGCTTGAACAATCCACTTCGGCTGACAAAATCGACAGCCTTTGTTAGGTAAATGAAGACTATGTAGAGGTGACCTCTGTTCCATGCGCTTCTCTTGGAGTTGTTTAAATGAGAAAATCATGCTGATGGTGGGATCTTTCTCTCCACAAGCTGCACTGTGATTCAGGATAGAATAAATTCATATTGGTCTGAAGTATGATCATGACAATTCGAGCAAACATTTTGTTTTTATTACTCTACAGGGAAAACCTGCAATAGTTGCTGCAATCACTCCTTTAGCCCTTGTGCTTGTAGAGAATCAGGATGTTAGCGTCTTTCATATCTCATGGTACTTCAGACTCTTGCTAGTATTCTTGAAGGAGCTCGTGGAGGTATTTGCATAGAACCGGTTTTACACACTGATATATTTTCTGGGATACTTTCCATTTCCTAGGCTATCAAGGGCTTTCCTGACTTCATCAACAATTGGTCTAGCATCGAGTTCTTCCATGACAGGCAAGCATGCAATAACATTGTGGGATGTATCATTGGCAATATTCTGAAGGGAGTATAACTCCGAATAATGTTCTACCAACCATCCGTTTACTCGGAGCGAGTATCAATGATACCCTCTGTAACTAATTTTAGATCAGATGTCGTTTTCAAATTGGAGTTAAGGCTCTGGTGATCGCGTCACATATGTCTCAGATGTTGCCTTTATTTGCTGATGTCAGGATGTTCTGACATAGCTCCAGCCAATAATCATTATTATTTCACCCCTTACTTTACATCCTACCCTTACACACTAGTTTATAGGTAGACGTGTTGGTCATTAGGTGAGGGTGTTGGCTTGTGGGTGTGAGTATTGATGAATAATTGGGGGTGCTGTTAAGTTAAACTGTGTGGGCATTGGAAAGCAGGTCTGCATGCCGGTAAATAGGTAATGGTGCTGATGAGTGGGTGTGGGAGCTGGTTAATAACAGCAATGGTTAGTAGAAATGGGTACTGGTCAATAACACATGGTATTGGTTTTTGTAGGTGTTTGTAGGACTGTGTGTTGTTGAGTATGTGTGGGTGCTGGTTAGAAAGATGGTGTGAGTCGTGGTCAGTCTCAAACAGCATGTTAAAGTCCCCTTCCTACAGTACCAACCACTATTAAATCATTGGCTGTTGTAACATTACATTTCCTTGGCCTGGGGAATATTTTCAAAATAGCGGCATCTTTTTCAATTCCCATTGTCCCTAAAGGGTCATTGTTATACCTAATAACTACTATTAATTACAATAAGGGGCCCTAGTGGTCCTAAGCGTTTGCCTTTACCGATCACTATCACTTCGCCTCCATCAGCTTGGGCTCGAATCTTGGACTCGGATAATATGAATCTGTGAGAAAGCTGCATGTAGCTTCCCGTTGGTTGGTGGTTCCTACTGTGAGTTTTCCCTGGGTTCTTCCTCTACCACTTCTACTGACGGCCATGTCTAGTCTATCTTGCGCTGAGAACTAGTGTTAAACCCAAAATAACAAATATTTATCGGCGTAAAAATTACACTTGTCATGCTGCCATTTATGTCAGCCAGCAGGGGTCAAGCTAGACTTGAATTTTAGGGAGAAGTGGCTTCTCCTTTTGGACAGAACAGGGATAAGTGAGACCTCAACAAGGGGAAGTGGACGCGAAGCTAGAAACGCAATATATATATATATATATATATATATATATATATATATATATATATATATAAAATGTGTATTCTCTCATTTGAATTATACTCTCTATATCCCAGCATTCATATTTGCAATTAACATTGGATTTAAGCAATACTTTATTTTCAAGCACAAACTTTTCTGAGTTATTTTGGCCATATGAGTCTGAAAGATTGTTGTTGTTGTAGGGTTTAACGCCATTTTTCAGCACATGATAGGCTATATATGGCGGCCAGTATTAATGGTGGAGGAAAAACCCCGGGAAAACCCCAGAAAGAACCACCGACCCATGAGAAGCTACAGGCGAGTCTTAAAGAGAATAATAGAAACTACATTATAACAGATTTTAACTGAGTAACCAGATTACATTATTTTAATTGCAAGATAGTAAAAATACTTAATCAACTACCCTTACTCAAATTTTTTGTATATTTTTGTATTTTTTTCTTTTTATACTTTCTAAAAGTTTATAATATTGGCACTTTCAAATATTTTTAAATGCATTTGAAGCAACCCCTGTACCATGTATATGAGGGCAAATGCACACGTGTCTTCAGATAACACTGCTCGTCCTCATTTCTTTGTTGCAGATAAAACATTATCATAACTATTCATACATAACACACTAAAATGCATATAATTACAGACATGACTCCTTTATAGTCGGTGTATGAACTAAACCCTTCTTTCCAACTGAATCAACACAGACATGATTGCATCCATTTTTAAAAGGAGGGGTTTTCATAATGTAATCACTCACATTATATAGCTTCATTACAACAGTCCATTGATAGGATTGCAGATTTGTGGTTTATTTGTTTGTCTACGTACTTGTATTAATTTTGGGCATTGATTAAATATTCTTTGCTTCGCAGCTTTTTTCCGTATTTTCACAAATATGAGTCAAGTCAGAAAACAACTTTGACCTTACAGTGCTTCTCGTGAATTCCACAACAAAGCATTGTTCCATATGTTTCTGACCTATATAATTGCATTTTAAAGTTAAATCTTAAATAACATAATACATAGGCTTTGCTTT
>JAECUM010048207.1:0-20000 GCA_016617855.1 Megalonaias nervosa
TTAATGCTGAGCGTCATGCGAGGCAGCTGCTAGTACCATTTTTATAAGTCTTTGGTATGACTCGGCCGGGGTTCGAACTCGCGACCTCTCGGATCCGAGGCGGACCCTCTAATCACTAGGCCACCGGAGCGGTTAATAATAATAATAATAATAATAATAATAATAATAATAATAATAATAATAATAATATTGGAGATATTCGGCTAATTCTGTACTTTTGTACATGTGATATGACATTTCGGATTATTTTGGATTTAATTCACAATACTGTGAGTATCTTTTTTATCTTAATTTTCACTTCGCAACTTAGAAAGATAAATTATTTATTAATTTTACTAAACTTGTTGAATTCGCTTCTTTCTATTACATGCTTTAAAACTAAAGAATCGTAACACTACATCTGCTAATTCTCAAATAACGCCATATAATATGTTTTTAATTTTTTTGTCTATTTCTACTAGATACAGATCTCAACTAAGTAATTTGCTGGCTAACGCGATCTGCAATGGGCGCAATTCCATGGATGCAGAATGTTAGATAAAAGAATGATAGGTTGTTTATTTTTCTACTTTTGTGGGATTATAATACAAGTTAGGTAACCTGAAAACTTGCAAATGATGCTGTTTTTCTTTTTCTTTATTTTATCTGAATAGCATAATGTATAGATTCATAGGTTGTTTAGAAATCTCGAACTTCAAACTAAAGAAGACACTTTGCTAGGTATATTTTTGTATGTTCTATTGACATGTACGAAATGGAAACTGGTATGATATAGGAACCACCTCTCCCTCCAAAAATACATTCTCATTTCTCCTTCTTCTTCTTCTTCACATTATTATTATTATTATCATTATTATTATTATTATTATTATTATTATTATTTATTATTATTATTATTATTATTATTATTATTATTATTATTATTATTATTCATAGAACTGTGCTTTAACATTATACATGGCAATGCCTTTTCAAAGTCAGCAAACACGTTAGCATCTTAAGATAAATACATTCTTATCATACTGAGCATGTTGAGACCACCCATATGCTGTAATAAGTATTCCTTGCATTAGGTTTAAAACGTTATCAACCCCTTAGTACCACAAGTTGATTTCATTCAGATCTTATCGTTTGCATGTATCAGAATAAACAGAGGTTTATAAGGTATGAAATAACCCACAAACAACTTTTCCAGTCTAATACCTTATATTTTCTTTGAGATATCCTCCTTTGGACTCCTGGTTTCTGTCAAATTAATGTTTGGATGTAGTCATTGCTACTCCTGCACTTTACACTGCTATCGGAAAATTCATTTTCCTTGTCGTAAACATGGATGGATCTCTCAGATAATCTCCAAATTTTTACCTCTTACAAAGCTCTGGGAGACAACAGATTTATATTATATTATAATTGTATTTACATTTCCCTCATTGCAAAAATGAAAAAAAGTTATTCCTTACTTTCGGACGGTTCTTTACTACAATGAGCACCATTTTCTGAGCTTTTTTATGTGGCGAATTTCGTAATTTCTCACGTAGTCATTATATTTGCAACATCTTTTCTCACAGGACTGTTAGCTGACAATAACATATTTGTGAACAGTATAAGTTACCTCCATTTCCAGCAAGAGATTTTCTCCACACAGCAGATAGGTTACTACACAACGTCTACCTGAAAGAGATTTTCTCCACACAGTAGATACGTTACTACACAACGTCTCGCTGAAAGAGATTTTCTCCAGACAGTAGATAGGTTACTACACAACGTCTAGCTGAAAAAGCATTTTCTTTAGTTAGAAGCTTTAACTAAATAGGATAAAAAATGGCGCAGAGGATGCTAGTGGAAGTGTCGGGCCTAATTTCATTGGCTAACTGTAATAATGACAATTTGTACAAAACTATTTTGAACCAACGGTATAAAGTGTCAGGTGCATTTACGTATGCACTATAAAAATCATATTAGACTGAAGAAGGATGTCCATGGAGGATGTTACGTGGTGGTGGTGGTTATAATTATCTAGAGGATGATCGACCTCGGTGTTATTACCCGGATCGAGAGAATAATAAAAGTAATAAAATTAGTGGGTAGAAAAAATGGAGATCTGAGTAGATATATAGAACAGAGCCACACGAGCTCCCATATGTAAAATATATCAATTTAATCAGTTAGAAAAACAAAAGGAAAGTGTGCAAGACACTTGAAGGATACACTTCTACTACAAAATAATACCAAAAGTTAGTTAGAAAATGCAATTAGCAGTTCCGTTTGCATAGATATGACAAATTCCCTCATAAAATCGATTCAGAATTAGCTCAGTTGTCCAGCGAGACTGCATAACCTGATGACGTAGTGTCAGTCCGCAGGCGATCAAATGCTAAGAAGAAATCATATATTAATTATACAAATGAATTAACAACATTTCACTTCATTTCTTAACTACAGTATTTGCTAACTGACAATTCATTGGCATAATATCCTTCCAATTTATGGATGCTATAAATTCCTAGCATACACGATTCGTATGACATATAAACAAATAAATTCAAGCAATTACCTTAAGATTCTTATCAAGGAAATACAATATGAAATGTATGTATGTGTTATGTATATTTAATTTAATTGTTTGTTTGTTACTATTAATTTTTTAAAATTTCATTACATGTTATTGTAATGTAACATTGTATGTTGGATTTGACCTTGTCCAAAACTGAGTTCACTTCTGCTTGACCTGATTGACTTTATTTTATTTTTTTCATTTCATTTATGTAAACAACTAATAATAGCTTCATTATTCTCTATGTGTATGAGCTTATTATCAGGATTATTATTCAGGTAAACAAGAAGTGGTAAATATGTTGATCAAGGTCAGGGTTTTGGAGATTCCTAAGTGAATTTTGTAGGCTATTGTGTTGTAAATAAACAAGGCTCATTAGATCATTCTAGAAGGTTATTTTCCGTTAGGTAATGGTTGTTTTTAGAAAATGCTAATTGTGACCTGAGGTCAAACAGAGAACTATATTATCTTGTGACTGTGAGGATTTTACCAGTCGTGCTTTAACATCTAGCACTTTACGTTGTATTATGTTGTTACCAGGTTGGGCTGAATTTTATTTTATTTTTTCAAATTATTGAATTCAAGTGATTATTTTCTCTGGAAATACAAAGGCGCTCTGATAAAATTCTTGGACGAAGACATTCATTGGAATTTATGCTGAATTCAAACCTGGAATAATATTTCTGTGATTCAAAAGAGACTGTTGACACGTTAGCACTTCGCAGGCCATAACAGACACGTCATCGCCTTCAATTTTACATCTCTTCCGGACTTGAACTGAGTTTTATTCAGGACTTTTTATTACTAGAACTTGTGTCTTTAATTCTTGGATTATTTTTGGATTTAATTCGAAATACCGTAAGTTTTTTTTCTAATTTTTCACTTTGTATTTTAGGGAAATAAATTATTGGTTAAATTTTTCAAAGCTTGTTGTCTTCACACTTTTCTGTTACTTATTTTAAGAGCATAGACTCGTAACAGTATGTATGTATGTATGTATGTATGTATGTATGTATGTATGTATGTATGTATGTATGTATCTATGTTATGCATGTATGTATGTATTTGTGTACGTATATATGTATGTATGTTTGTATGTATGAATGTATGTATGTAAGTATGTATGTATGTATGTATGTATGTATGTATGTATGTATGTATGTATGAATGTATGTATGTATGTATGTATGTATGTATGTATGTATGAATGTATGTATGTATGTATGTGTATGTATGTATGTATGTATGTATGTATGTATGACGGTGAGCTCACGGTTCCTGAACAATGGCTTTGTCCATCCTTGTCTGAGGGAATACAAAAATTTAAAAAGGAAAAATAAAACAGACAAACACATCTTGCTTTCGTTAACAGCCGTTCTTTGAAAGGTTATTAAAAGAACATTTTGGCATTTGTACGATATTTTATGAAACGTACTGGCATTTCTACAATACTCTGTATATATAGTACAGACTTTTCTACGATACTATGTATAGAGTACAGACTTTTATACGATACTTTATGCGACGTACAGGCATTTCTACGATACTTTATGTAACGTGCTGGTATTTTTACGATATTTTATGTAACGTACGGGCATTTCTACTATACTTTATGTAGCGTACGATATTACATTATTAATATCGGAAGAAGATATCAATGCATATGTAGTAAACTCTGCCCTACGACCACCCTAGAAGTAATACAACCGGCTATAATGCTCAAAAAATGTATAAAAAATTCGATTTGTTTCTTCCGTATTCCCTGGTTTCACAACCACGACACTATGAGCGCCCCACTATTACGGATTACTGCCATTCATTCCAGGCCCGTTGATGGTTCCAGTAATATTTTCTCCTCCCATTGCGAAAAAATGAATTAGTTCAATCATACGTGCAGTGTCTTTACAACACCTTACCAAATAAACATGCATATGTGCGTATGTAGGTAAGTGCGTGCGTGCATACATGCATAAATACTGGCTGCCGAAAACTAAGCTCTAATATTAGGATCACCCCCAAACCCCAACTGAAAAGACTACATTTTTTTAAGTCCCGCTAGTGATCTTATTGGGGTGATTTTAATATCTTATATGTATCAATGGATCTATATAAATATAATATTCTCTGGTTGTCTGTCTGTCTCTTTTATTGTCTCTCTGTCTGTATACACATCATACAATATTTACCTTTGTAGACCACAATTAGTGTGCATATATATATATATATATATATATATATATATATATATATATATATATATATATATATATATATATATAAATTTTTTTTTCTTTTTCATTCCGTCAAAACAGTCACATCAGTATGGAAACTTATACGGTATTCATTGCTCCATGGAATAATCTAAAATGACGCCAACAGCGTGCTGTTTTGAATACAATCTGATTTATAAATCTAAGCTCATTCCTCTGAGATTTGTTAATAACCAAGACACATCGTTTGATTCGTTAAGCACAAAGCTACGTGGTGAACCAATGTGGAAGAAACGCCGGTCATTTGAAACCCGTGCGGCGTGTTAACTTCAGGCCAGGTGTAGTCTGGTATGGATTTAGATCAGTAGTGATCAACCTACAGCACGCGGGCCATAAGATGGCACGTCAAGAGGTATTGTGTGGCACGCGAAGGGCAGCCAAAATCTCGATTTTAACAGTGTTGCTATCTTACTGGTGGTACGCGCTCGTTCATTTTGCAATTAATCCGGAAAAAAGTGGCACGCTATGTACAATAGGTTGCCGACACCTGATTTAGTTGATTAGTTTAATTACAATAAAAATGTTTTGTACTTAAATCCTTAGCTTATAATGGAGCTATTTTTCCATCCAAATATGGTTGCACAATACTAACACATATGAAAGCTGAACATAACGATATAAGTTTCTTCAAGAAACAACAACGTAGTGCTTTATATGCGGCTGAAGATGATTAACTGAAAATCATTTGCCTATCCATACATAGCCATTCTACAGAACTATCGTTCCATGGCTCCAATGACCTTTTGTAGATTATGCTAATAGTTACATCTTCAAACTGAATGATCTGCTGTCATTTTTAATCACTCGCGTTATAAGAACATAACACGTTTTTCGGAAAGTGTTTTACACCTGAAGTATCTACGTTGACGAACTCTATACATTCAACAAGGTAGAAGAGATGTCAAGGCGGGCTGAGAAAACCAGCTGAGAATGTCCTCGCGTCAAAGCAATTTCATCTTTCAAAATTCAGATGGCATTTGGATTACTTCAAACTTATCTATATTAACTTTAATTCCCAGCCAAATGAAAGAATTGGTCGAAGTGTTTGGGTGTGTGTGTGTGTGTGTGTGTGTGTGTGTGTGTGTGTGTGTGATTTAGATTTGTAACGTAGCTTTAACAATTTTTCAGTCATATCGCTACGATGTGATGTCTAGCACTGGGGCAGCACATACCGCAGACATGTAGCATGATGTCCCATCCAGTCTCATTATCCTGACACCAGGACGACCAGTCCTAACACTAACCTGTCAATGCTGAACGCCTAGCTAGGCGGCTGTTAGTACCATTTTTAAAAGCATTTGGTATGACTCGGCCGGGGTTCGAACCTGCGACCTCCCGGATCCGAGGCGGACGCACTACCATTAGGCCACCGGAGCGGTCTCGAAGTGTTTGGAACAGTTAGAGTAGCGCAGGGGAGGAAAACAGCTGAGGTTAAATAAATGCTACTTTAGTATCGATGTTGTACTGCACGGGTTTCGCAAAAAATTGTTCATAGCAAAAATGAGAGGCAAACTTTTACTTTGAATGGAACTTGTTTTTAAGATGTCGGAGTCTGATTCAAAGCAAGGTTCTGCCAGTATTTCTACTAGAAACAATAGTTCATTAATACGATGTACCCCACGAAAGAAACTGAAATAGAAACTAGTACTTCGATGGTTGTCTTGTTTCAGCAGTTTGACTTTTTCAAATACTTGGACCAATTGCTGCAATTGGCTGATCCATGAAATCACTGCCAAAATATCTTAAGCATTTCGTACGCTCGTGACATTAGATGGAGAGACTGAGGAGTAGTATTGAGGTTTTTGTTGTTTGTTTTTAATAAAAATTTTGATTTATTAGCTCTATTCCAGTATACCTTTCCAATGATTCCAACAAGACTGAAATCAATTATGTTTATAGAGAGCAAAAGCAATACAGAATGATCTGCTAATTATGTTTTGTAGTTTTTTCCTAATTCTATTGCAAATGTATTATGCCTTTCTTGCCAGAAAACTCTATAATGACTGAATAGATATTTAAATTTTAAGCCGTGAATGTGCAAGAAAACATATGATCAGAATGTAAATGTATTCATGCCGACATCGTGCTATAAGTCTTAGAAAGGATATGAGTTAGCACTAAACAGTTTCGTAATATTGGACATGAAGTCAATTTTTGCTTGAAGAGACATCCCTATTTCTTCCTCCTTACTGAGAGTAGTGGCAAGAATACATGGTATCATGTAGTGTGTACGAGGGAACTGTTCTACGGCATAAACATATCTTTACTAGCTTGGTTCGTGATAAAGTTTCTGTCTGAAATGCGCATGAGCGGCAGTCCGTTTTCTCCTATTTGTTTTGGTCCGTTTACTTAAACTTCATAGTTCGTGATTGTGTAGGATGTAGGTCCCTTTACGACCCACTTTCCTCTTTAATAAATTAACAGCTAGGACCCAGTTATCACCTTCTTATTGTGAAATATTTCCGACTCGGTTCAATACAGGTTCTAAATAGGGTTGCAAATGGCGATGTTTGGTGATTGTCACGTATTGCGGGAAGGGTAACTTAAAGTGAGTAACCGCAAAAGGATCGACTTTACTTGATGAGGACGATGATGATGACAACGAAGATGACTATAACTACAACATTGACAACGAGGACAAATTATAATGATAGGGTGGTGGTGTGGTGACTGTGGCGATATTGTGGTGGTAAGAAAGAGTAGTGATGTGAATGATAATATTATCAAGTTACAATGTGGACTCAGTCCAAATACAAATTTTGCAAAATAAAGTGTGTGTGTGTGTGTGTGTGTGTGATTTAGATTTTTAACGTAGCTTTAACAGTTTTTTTAGTCATATCGCTACGATGTCTGCAATGTGGCAATTTATAGTGATGTCTAGCAATGGAGCATCATGCCGCAGACATGTAGCATGATGTCCCACCCAGTCACATTATCCTGACACCAGGCCGACCAGTCCTAACACTAACCTGTTAATGCTGAGTGCCAAGCGAGGCAGCTGTTAGTACCATTTTTAGAAGTCTTTGATATGACTCGGCTGGGGACCGCATCCGAGGCGGACGATCTAACCACTAGGCCACCGGAGCGGTCACAAAATAAAGCAACTATATATCTGTTACAACTACATTGTAATGAAAATGACTTTAATGATAGAGTGCACTTAAGGAGATCAATATGAATTTAACCCCATCCACCCCCTAAAAACAAACGAACAAAAAAAAAACAAACCAAAAAAAAACAAACCAACATAACGTTTGATGCATTGTACAAAGCCTATGTCTGGCTGTTTCACCAGATTTAACACAAACCAGCTGTTGGACCTATAACTCTTCATCAAAACAACCTGCGACTCCGTGGCAATCCTTAACGAAGGGGTATGGCATCTGGAGGATGGGCCAATCTTTTGCTTGTTAAGAGAGTTTCTCTGCACCATGATTTAAGAAGATGGTAGGAAACAATATTTCAAAATAAACAAGTTTCATTGATTGAAATGGCGATGGTAACTTTTTCAGTTGACATTTCTCTTTGGAATGCTTACAAATGCATCCAGAGATAAAATTGTTACGCTACAAAATAGACAGGTATGCGCAAATAAACTGAACTTTGTTTAAAGCTTTGTTTAGAACTAACCAGGACAGGCATCTATATGATGTTGTTGTTGTTGTTGTTGTTGTTGCTGCTGCTGCTGATGATGATGATGATGAGTCGGAGGAGGAGGAGGAGAAGGAGGCAGAGATGTATATTTTCAAAAAGAAAGTTTGTTTTGCTAGATATTAAATGTGGGTTCAGTGCAGTTTAAGATCTTGAATGCTAATGTTTGTTGACCTTCAGGGGTAGGGAGATAAAGCTTGAAATACTTTGATTTATATTTATTCATTGAGCTGTATACAAGCTGTGACACAGATAAAATACAAGTCCAATATATCATCTGAGTACAACTGGACAATATCAACATGTTCACTGCAAATGCTATATCAACATAATTACTTCTCTTTGCGTCTACAACCTCAAGACAACGACGATTCATATGGGCTGCAGTCCATTTTCTCATGCAGTCAACTTTGCTGAAGGGAAATAGAACCATAGATTGATTGCGTTAGCATCCTGAATAACTAATTGTCGGCGTTTTCTTGCACCAATATCAGCATTTACAAATTCAAGATACTAAAAATGTATGGCGTTGATAAACAGTCTTGCTTAATTCCAGTAGATGACTTTTCCCCACTAATAAATCACACCTTGAAAGACTTGGCCTGAATTTTATTCCGAACAACAATGGAGTAGCTAATATTAGGATGCGAAAACATTAATATTCGGTTTCATGTTCAAATAATATGCATGAATATTTAATGCATTTTTCTAACAATTCTTAGTAACAGCTCAAGGTACACTTCTAACCCTTTTTAGTAGTAGCTAATTGCATACTTCTAGCCCTTTTAGTACTAGCTAACTGCATACTACTAGCCCTTTTTAGTAGTAGCTCAAGGCACACTACTAACCTTTTAGCATCAGCTCATTGCATGCTTCTAGCCCTTTCTAGTAGTAGCTTAAGGCTCACTTCTAAACATTTTTGGTAGTAGCTCAAGGCATACTACTAACCTTTTAGCACTAGCTCAAGGTACACTTCTAACCCTTTTTAGTAGCAGCTCAAGGTACACGTCTAACCCGTTTTAGTAGTAGCTCAAGGCACACTTCTAACCCTTTTTAGCAGTAGCTAAAGGCACGCTTCTAACAGTCGGGGCCCCGAGCGACCGAGTGGTCTAAAGCGCTCACCGTTATGGATCACTGCCATTTCTCCTCTGTCTGCGTGGGTTCGAGTCTCGGATTTGGCCAATGTTGGTATGAGAGAAAGCTTGCCAGTAGCTTCTCGTGGGTCGGTGCTTCTTTCCGGGGTTTTCCAGGGTTCTTCCCCCACCATTAATACTGGCCGCCATGTATAGCCTATCTTGTGCTGAACAATGGCGTTAAACCCTACAACAACAACAACAACAACAAGCACACTTCTAACCAATTTTAGTAGTAGCTCAGTACATACTTTTAACGCTTTTTAATACTAGCTCACTGCATAGTTCTAACCCATTTTAGTACTAGCACAAGGCATCCATCTAACCCTTTTAGTACTAGTTTAGTGCATACTTCTAACCCTTTTTGTCCTAGCTCAAGGCACACTTCTAACCTTTGTAGTGCTAACTTAGTGCTTACTTCTAAACCTGTCTTAGAACTAGCTCAGTGCATACTTCTCGTTTAGTACCATCGCAAGGCGTGCTTCGCTGTATTACTAAGGTTGCTTCACGTCAAAGGTAATAAAGCCACGGCATGCTTTTTATGGTAAAGTGGTACGTAACTAAAGAAATAAGGAGTTTTGTCCTATATTCAGGAGTAATAATGTACTGTTTCTTCCCCACCCGGTCTATCATATTTTGCAGGTTGTAGTATGAACCGTCATAAACCGAAACAAAGCAATTTCCTGCTAGTGGAAGGTTGCAGCTCTTGCAAGGAGAGTGTGACCAAATTAAAGGGATACGACGCTCAGGATACAGATCTGTAATGATAAAAAAGAAAAATTAACAGATTCTGACAACACCTTTAGCCGCTGATGTATCATCGTCTGTAACTCTCTTTTCATGAGGTTTATTGTAACAATAGACTTCAAATCAAACTGGCGCGACATCTAACATTTTCAAAATAAAACTTCTATTAATTAGACACAATAATGTAAACTTTTGTAAATTCAACGCTTTGTGTTTCATTGAGAATCAAAAGCGCTTAGGGTGGTTAAAAAAGTTTTTCTTTACTGTTCGTTGTCAGCTTTTGTATATAGAGAAAATCTAGAAAGACTAATAATTTAATGCTGTGTTTATGAGACTACTTCTAAATTTAAAACTTTTGCCAGATTTATTCAACAAGTTTGAAAAGTCAATTTTAAACTCATTTCCCATTTAAAATTCAATTTATCACAGTTTTTATTCTGAGTGAAAAGAGTCTAGATAAATAGAAACAATTCAAGAACCACAAACATTTCGAAGTAGATGTTTCTAAATATGTAAAGTACAATTCAAAGAGCAACTGTCCTTCCAGTTAATTGAACATTTGACACAGACATCATGTTTCAACACCAGATCTCAAGTGGAAATTCCTTTATGTAACATAATTTACTTAGTCAGGCCAGCTGGAGAAGCTGAGGTGTCATATACATGGATTTCGATGACACTGTTTACAGCGTTTCCATTGAAAAGCGTGTCGATTCAACCATGGACATTCACACATGTGCAGTACTGAATATGGTAGAAGCAATAGATTGTACATTTGTCTGCATGGATGATTTCTGGATGCAGAAATTGTTTCAAATATGTGTTTCTAAAAATAGAAGATAAATGCGTTCCTGAATGGCATTCAAAAAGCTCTTGTTATTTCCAGATTCAATGTTTTTGGTGCTGGATATTTGCAATATTTTCTTTCGAAGAATGCTGTGATTAAATGATTGTTTGTAATTTGAGAGACCAGCATTTGTCAACATTCTCTTCAAAAGAAGGTGATTTTATTTACTCCTAAAGCTTGATATGTGACCATGCTTGTATTTGGGGTAGGTTGCGAGACTCATTCCGCTTTAGCGTTAGCGGCAATATAAAGAGACTCTCTGCATTGCAAAAGGCTGCCTGGCGTGACTCTGCATAGATGCAGCATGTAGTGTTTGACAGCGTAATGGATTTTTCCTTTTATCCACATTTTTGGTTTAACTATTCCAATATCCAGCAGGCAAACTCTTGCTCTTGTTTTTGTCATTCGAAGCACTGTACATGTATACATAAAGGGCCTTAGTCTGCCATGCGTAAATACTTCATTACGTTTCTGTGATAGTCACCGTATTATCCTAATGTCCATTTGGCAACCGATTGGAAAGTCGATATATTGCTGATATTATCAGTAAAACAAAGTGGTTCCAGAAAGCTTGCCATGAAATTTCAAATATCGCAGTCAATCAATGGTGAAAATATATGCTCTTTTGCTGATCGTACCAGATTTAATAACCCCATTACAATTAGTGTCTTCACCTATGTGCTTTTATTTTAGTTTAAACCTTTAAGATTCATTCTTTTCTTTGGTTGGGTTCCAAGGGATCAATAGGTGAAACGTTTGCATCATTAGCTATCGCAAATCGAGCACAATTAGTACTTTAATTATATAATCTAACAAAATTTACTCGTTTCTCTCTCTTTCATTCAATCCGCATATGACTTCTTCGTGTTCTCGTATTTCATTTCTCTGTCTAACACGTGGATGGGTTTTGACAACTAAGATTGTGAAATACAATGTTTTTTCACACTAGCGCATGGATAAAATTTGCAGAAAACATAATCCTGCCATTAACTCTTATTTAAGAAACCCATCAAAGAGAGAGAGAGAGAGAGAGAGAGAGAGAGAGAGAGAGAGAGAGAGAGAGAGAGAGAGATTGTCATTTTCTCGAGTCCTTCGACGCATCAATTTATAAAAACTTCTGCTACACGTTTCTAAGATTTTAAGCATCACCTACCACAATGTGGCAGGAGCTAAACGTACTCAACGTTTTACATCTGGGATCTTCGGGGGTTGAATGCGTACCAAGATATTCAGAATATCATATAAACAGCTAAACCAGATCTTGATTTGCATGAATGAGCAGTCCGGGTCAAGCGTTTTGACTGATCTACGATCCAGTTAGTTGGCATTCTCAACTAATTTTATATGCTGCAGTAAAAGTTTACAAAGTTTGGTTATTGATGGTGCAGCTTTATAGCTATCACTGCTGGGTGGTGACAATCCGTAATATGCGAATATGGAAAATCACGACAGTCAACAACACATGACGTCATGCGGTATTATAATGGTGCAAAATGTAGTAGAGATAATTCGCATTACATTCTGTCGTGGTCAGCGTGACACATAACCATACTAAAATTGCTGACTGCGAGGGATGGGATCTGCTCTCTTTTGGGCACGAATTGATATTTAATTAGAGTCCATTCGAACGGCCTGACAGATATGTCAGAGTTAGGTCATATTGCGAAAAATGGTAGAGTTAAGACATACCAGAGCAAAAAGTTTGGGAAATCTTAAGCCCTTTAAAAAGGGTGTCATAGAATTGTATTTTCCAGAATAGTTATTAATAAAGGCGGACTAGAGAGAATTATTCTGACTTGGATGGGAGTGTTAATTTTTTTTTTTGGGGGGGGCTGTTAGAGAAAGTAATCTTGATTGGCTAAGTTAAACGTGTGTGTGTGTGTGTGTGTGTGTGTGTGTGTGTGTGTGTTCCCAGACGGAATTCAAGATTTTAAGTAAATCTCTCTCGTGAAATTAGACAATCTAAGTTCTGAGGTGAGCCAGAATTTTCGCTCTGGGAAATAATAGTATTTCTCATAAAACAGCCCAAGGGACATGTTTCGAAAAGTTGAGGACACGGAAAGAAAGAGATTCAGCTGGATAGTAAGGGCGAGTCTCAATAAGGTGCAAAGCTACATACCTCTACTGAGTGGAAACGAGCGCAGTGTACAACCAAGACGGTTGATGACCTGGAGAGAGAGAGAGAGAGAGAGAGAGAGAGAGAGAGAGAGAGAGAGAGAGAGAGAGAGAGAGAGAGAGAGAGAGCACCGACCTTTTACCAACAGTGATTTGGAAAAGACCGGAATTAACCTGGTGATGATGACATGCTGGCAATTTGATTTCGATCAGTCACTCTATTATATGATGAAATTTGTTTTTGTTCTATTGGTGTAACAGAACGCCTAACCGAATTTCGCATAAATTTTGTAACTCTGTTTCTAAAAGAAAGTGACTCATTCAAATGTCATGTTCAATTTCATTTTGTTTATGTAACTGATTAAATTTTTATATTTTACATACGGGGTTCGTGTTGTTCTATCATTTATCTCTGCTCAGATATATGTTATTCCATCCATTAATTTCAGATTTTATTTTGGTGTTTACTCTATCCGGGCAATGACACCGTGGTCGATCATCTCCTAGATAACGATAACCAACACCATAAGGGGTGGGGATCTGACACTTCATCTCCCACTTCGTGACAGGTAGCGTGAACAATTGTTAATTCCATCTTCAATTACAGCATGCAGAACATTGGTGTCTACAATTAGTTTCAGGTAATGTAAATCCTACCTGCAAGTGATGATATTTTGGGGCGAAATAACAACGAAGTACTTGAAAGAGGCGTGCGAGCATAGAAAAGATCAAAGGCTTCAGACAAGGGTGGAGATTAGCCCGTAGTTCCTTTGTAATTCTTGGTGTCTCAGAAGACGAACAACGCCTAAATGAACATGCGATTTCCAACCAAAGGTTAGACGTTAGCCATAAATGTCATCACATTAAAATTAATCTTTACACCCCGACAATCATTTCCATTCATTCCATAATCCAGTTAGATTGCTGTTCTTATTTCATCATATGTCAAGTCACTTATTAGACTTGTTCATTGTTTTACCAGTTGCATTTGCTTCTGTCGAATATCATATACTTTTCTTAAATTTCTGAATTATTCACCTTTGTCGTTGAATAAAGGAGCTGCATCTAAATTACGTTGCGCGCGCGCGCGCGCGTGTGTGTGTGTGTGTGTGTGTGTGTGTGATTAAACTATGAATAGCATTAGAGAATAGTTTAGAACTAAGTAACTGTACAACAGTAAGTCATATCAAGAATCGAAGAACACCGCTGTAAAGATTACGAATATCGGATATATTCAACAATCAACGATTCATCGAAGCCTAGTATACCCCCCAAACAATTTTGTGCTGTTGTAAAATATAAATAAATAAATAAATAAATAAATAAATAAATAAACGTTTCGGGAAACATGGACAATATTATTTTTTTTAATTTGATGCGACCAAGTACATAAATCACTACCACCTTTATAAATAGATAGATAGATAGATAGATAGATAGATAGATAGATAGATAGATAGATAGATAGATAGATAGATAAATAAATAAATAAATAAATACATTAAAAAAACTGTTCTGGATATATGATCAAAATTATTTCTGATTTTTTACGATGAATAACTTAAATTATTACCAGCTAACAATTATTTTGCTTCCAGATTATTGTTCATCGATGAAGACTATTTTCTGGATATTAATTACACTTTTTGGCTTCGTGTACACTTTTATCTCTATGTTATTTACATACTTTGATTTGCAGCAGAGTGATGGCAAATTATGAAAATCCAATCATACAATGGAAAATTCTGGGCTAATGGAAAAGCGGTGTCATGTCTAATGATTCTGCAAACATTTGCAGGATTCACAACTGTAACAATCGTTAATTCAGATACATCATCAATACTTAAAGGTATCTGTGTCAACCCTCTGAGGATAGAGCGCTATTTTAAACTAGGATTAATAATTAATTAATAATCAATTAAATATGTACATTTTCATGATTGAAATACGTATCGTTTGGATATCCTTTCCCCGAGCCAGATACACCGTATATAATCGCTTATAAGTTGAGGTCAGTATCTATTTGTTTGTTCTACTGATTACCCCTTACAAATTGCACAGACCAAAGCAACCAATTATGTTAAATATTCTTGTTTAAAAAAAACAGCCGTGAAAAGTAATATACGTTGATTTCTGGTGAAACTATAATGCGTTGGCTTCAGGGGTGGGATGGGGGTGCTGATTAATCTCTCCACAATCATCGGGGGGTTGGGGGGTTGGGGGGTTGGGGTTTCGCCCCTGGTCCCCGACCACGGAGCTGCCACTCCCTGTAACCCCATCTAACTCCTGAAAGTTAAGTACCCTTGACAGCTCTGATTTATTCTCGGCGAAATCTCGTCCAGATGAATGTAACTGGTGCTCAGTCAGTCTCCATGAGGCCTTTGTAAATCGACATTTCAAAGTTTAAAGATTAATCCAAACATAGAAGATATCTCTTACGACTGAATTCACGAAAATCATGTTTCGGAGTAAGACGAGAGGGAAGATAAATAAGACTAAATAATAGTCATATCATAAATGTGACACAGTCGGGACGAAATAAATATTCCATGTATTGCATGTATTAGTCTGATAAATTAGCACCCATACATATCTTTGTTGATACTGATGCACTATTTGTAGGTCTGTGGTCTCGTGTTCACTAAAATGTGCAATTTTGCTGCATTTAAATCTGTCTGAAACACAACCGCGTACAGTTTAGACACTTAAAGTTTTTGGTAACAGCCATATGTAGCTACCAAGTTCTAAATGGCCACAAGACAAAGGATTGTTTTTCCTCGTGGATTTACAGTTTGTATAATATAGTATTTGAACCAGAAATATTCTGTACATATTGTCAAAAGGGCCCCTCAACCGAATGTAGCTCAAGATACGCCAGAAATACCTGTAAGTATCAAAATGTATACCGATATGTTGCGGACTTATCTGTCTGCAAAAATTTAATCGATTTTCCATCAGTATTAACACAGATGGGGGTGGGTGGGGGAGATTTTCTGACTATGCATGTTGTAAACCCCGAAATGTATAAAGTTTCCAGTAAGTCATGGGGCAAGAAGGTTACAATCGCCTTAAGTCAAACTAATCAGAGTTAGTATTCCTATGTTAATGTATAGTCCCTGATAGACTAGAAAATAAGCTAGGGTAATCTGAGTTGTAAAGGATACTTAATCTAACTTTATTATTATTATTATTATTATTATTATTATTATTATTATTATTATTATTATAATGTGTCGAATTTTGAATGAGTATTGAATCTTAAAGTTGAATAAATTGTGCATTAAAATTTTATTATAGTCAAGCCAGAAAAGTCTTTGTGAATTGTCACTTCGACATTTTCTCTATCTTAGCTGTTAAACTTGAAAGGCCAGCATCTACGGTTCAGTGAGAATTGACCCTGGCATCGTAACGCTGTCTTGGAAAAGTATAGTAGGGTTACCGATCATAACCGCTTGAAAGAGACCTCATGTCAACTAATCATTTTCAAAGGGAAGTTGATATGCATCGTATTTCTTAGATTCTAGGCTGTCAGAATCTGACGAATGAAATGATTATCTTAGGGAAAGATTTAGGAACCACTGCTTACGATTGGTCAGTTAAATTAAGGCGTACACTTTGGAAGTAATGTGAATTTAAAAGTAACGACCTTGGTCAAATTTCTTTAGTCGATTTTTCTTGCGAGAAGACAAAGTTTGGCTCCGGGGAAGCCTAAAGAATAGTGCTTCCTCGTTAACTAGTAAAGGGATCAGGTGGCTTCTTGTAAGGAAAGACAGGCTTTAGTGCTAGGACGAACGATTGTGAAAAAGAACAGCATTAAGGTAGGCAATTTTAATATCCATGTAATTTTCTATTTTTGTTTGTTTTGTTTTATGCAAATGTGTCTGATATGACTATGATCCATACTATGTATAGTTTATTCAATTTCATGGAAATCTGTTAATATGCTAGAGTTGTTATGCAATTTATTTCTTTAATTATACAGTTACTAGTTCAGTGATAGAATTGACGGATTGCATGCGATCCAAAATTTTCAGATGTGTAGGATTTTATAGGGTTATATGAATTAATTTCCTTTGCCTGTTAGGACGATACTGTTTATCGTGAGTTAATGATAATTGCATATTTATATATGATTTTGTAATGCTTAAATGATCTTATAGGTTAGGGATTACTGTGAGCTAGAATTTAGTGAATCTTATGCAATAGTAATCGAGCATGTAACTTATTGAGTGGAACTGACTAGTTAGATGTCTAAGGAGTCATATGGTTGTGTATGCAGATATATATGGCAATGTGTTTATATACAAAGCTCACGTGTTAATCGCTGTGAAGCGAGAGCGATTATCTATCGAATTAGGTCAGACTTGGATGTATACTACAGGGGTCATTTGTAACTAGATGTAACGATTAATCGTTAAGGTCACCTTATGTCAGAATTTATGCAGTGTGGATAGATAGTTATGCTTCTGAGTAACGAAAGGGAGAAAATTTTATATACGGATAGGTGGTGATACATATAGAGATTCAGTGGTAATCTTGTCATTGAAGGAAACAGGGCACCCAGGAACTGACGGGGACAGACTGAAAGAAGGAAGCTCGGAAAGAAACGAAGAGTTCGGAATAGAAAGATCAGAGGAAGAAGAAAGTATACACGTGGAGGTGGGGAGACGTGGGATACACGGAGACATGAGAGGAAGAGACGCTAGGTGATGCAAATCAGGCGTGGACATTGTGATCTTTTCACCAGTCGTTACCATGATGAACGAATCCGCAATTGAACACTGCTATTAAATTCCATCAATGTAAATCTGTTTAAATGAAGTTGCCAATTTTAGTTTATGTATTAATTAATTAACATTCATTTTATTTTTCTTGTTTAAGGGGGCTCGTATTGTACTATTTCTTCTCAATAGTTTTGCTCAGTTCTCTGTTGATGTCCTATCTATCCACTCACACCGGGCAATAACATCGAGGGAGGTCATCCTCTAGATAACGATCGCCAAATTTAATTAACCACCCCTCTTTCTAAGAAGGGAACGTTACAATTATTATTATTATTATTATTATTATTATTATTATTATTATTATTATTATTATTATTATTATTATCAACTTTATTTCGATTGGATATAATGAATATACTATTTCGATCCTTCTGAGATCGCTGTTAAATGAATCGTTTGCTGCTGTGCATGTTTACATAAGATTGCAATTCTGCACCGGGTCAGTGTAACATATTGAATTACAACTATAATATTTTGCTGATACAGAAAGCTTCAAGTAATGTCTCCTTATTCCTTCATGTCACTCTTTGACTCATGAAGCTTCAATACAAGAGTTAATACGGATTTCTAGAGCACAGGCCCGGCCCTAGGATGTGCGAGGTCCAAGGCAGCAAGCGATGAGCGCGGGGCCCCAAGCTACAAAACTGCATTGCAGAGAAGCGCGGGGCCTGAGGCGGTTGCCTCGTTCGCCTTGCCCAATGGCCGGGCCTGCTATAGCAAAAAGGATCAGAAGACGTGGGATCATCTAATGTATCATTTACCACACATATAACGTAGACATTTAACTTTGAATATTTTAAGAATATTTTCAATCTTGACTCATCTAATCAACATTCACACTGACGCTGTTGATGGGCATCAAAGGTAGTCTAATTTTCAAGCATCCCAAGGCTTCCATACTGACTTCGTTACGTACCAAGACCGAATGCAGATATAAACGAAATTATTCCCAGCCGATAATATTACTCCGGATTGGATTAATAACCGCGTGATTAAGTGGTTTCGACTTCGTGTCTTTATAACAACGTTTACTCAATGAATATATATCCTTAAAACTGAATGCGATGTAATTCTATGAAATGACGAACGTAGATGATTCTCATTTGTGTCATCCCACGATATCTCTGGACTTATGAATTATGGTAAAAGTTAAGTCAAACCGACCAAGGATGTGTGTGTGTGTGTGTGTGTGTGTGTGTGTGTGTGTGTGTGTGTGAGAGAGAGAGAGAGAGAGAGAGAGAGAGAGAGAGAGAGAGAGAGAGTTTATTGTTGGTGGTACTAGAGTAGAATAATGACTTTGATCAACTGTAAATATATTAAAATATTTTAATTACCTCTTTTTGGCTCGTCATTTCGCTTAGTTTATATTCCACATTAATTTCCAAGCGCCGGTACGTGAATGGCAGCGGTTATGTGAATGGCGTAGCTAACTATGTGTTTTTGTAGTGCTCTACTTTTATCATTAAAACCATCTTTCATGTTTAGATTATAAGTATGTATTATATTCATTTAATCAATGTGAAGAAAAATAAAAACTAAAAAAGAAAACAAATCAACTTATCAATATGCAAGGTAATTGTGAATAGCCACAAAAGGCATAGAACTACATTTTGTAGCGGACACACTCGGGGATGTGAGGAGTTCATTCACTTGGTCAATACACAGCTGCCTTTCGTAAATCTGAACTCCGTTCAAAAGGCAAATATATGTATTTGTATGTGATATAAATAAAATATATGTACAGTATGTACGCTGTATCAATGATATACTACTCGTTGTATAAATCTTTCATTAAAAGGAAACTCAGCAAGTTTCGTTTCCTTTTAATGAAAAATTTATACATCTCGTGGTATATCATTGATACAACGTTACTTATATATATATATATATATATATATA
>JAECUM010048208.1:0-22229 GCA_016617855.1 Megalonaias nervosa
TATATATATATATATATATATATTCAGATGTCATCAGTTGCAAGAAAACGTTCGTGGAATGCGCATACACCAGGACATCTACCAGCAACAATTTTACATGGGGATGGAATGGAGAGATAGCAGGTAATTATGTAAAATAAAAGCGTCAAACGCTACCAAGGGAGAACAAGTTCTTCAGAGCCATAACCATATTAGCCTAATGCAATCCATGAAGATACTGTTCACTTCGATATTTCGAAGGGGTTAAGAGTCCTATTATGTGAACATCACATATTAATCAGTATTCATTAATTCCGAGATTTTGGGACCCTATCTGATGCTAAGATTGGGACCCTATCTAATGCTAAGATTGGGACCCTATCGAATGCTAAGATTGGGACCCTATCTAATGCTAAGATTGGGACCCTATCTAATGCTAAGATTGGGACCCTATCTAATGCTAAGATTGGGACCCTATCTAATGCTAAGATTGAGACCCTATCTAATGCTAAGATTGGGACCCTATCTAATGCTAAGATTGGGACCCTATCTAATGCTAAGATTGGGACCCTATCTAATGCTAAGATTGGGACCCTATCTAATGCTAAGATTGGAACCCTATCTAATGCTAAGATTGTGTAGTATCTTGTTCATTCTTGAGCTATAGATGTAATGCATAGTTATAAAGTGAATGAGTCGACATAACATATCCTTAACAGGGAAGGACTCCACTGTAAGAAATGGTGTGAATTGTTCTTCAGAACAAGCTGTAGCTGCATGCATACAGTCCTCCCTGGCATAAGAGTGTCTTATTAAATGATTAAATTTATATTTAATTCATACTGTATAATTGACATTTGTCCCTAGATTAGGGAATGAATTTGGATCTGCCTGACTAATGCCTTTTTTATATGTTTTCTTGGATTTGAGCTCAGGATATTAGTTTTTCCCTTGGAAATGATATTGTTCACCTTCTATATCTTGAGTTGTTTGCTAAAATGTAAGTAAACAGACCTTATCTTGTTTAGGGATTTGAAAATGGCATAGGTACAGGACATTTTGCTGTGTCATAAGTCAGGTGACAGCCTGCATATAAAAAAGAAGACCAAGTAAATAAATATTCATTCCTATGTTAATTTTAGGGTTTGTGGAATCACATTCAGTTGTATTGAGATATATTTTGAGAAGAATTATGTATTTAGATTATTCATTGCAGTGCAATTAACGTGCATATTTACATTGTTTTAATTGAACTATTACACTGCTATTATTATCAGCATATTCAAAATTGTACGTCATCTTATTCAAGATTGGAATTCATTAGGGCCACCACCATTCGGTACACTCTATACTTTTTGACTTATTAGAGAACTTTCTTTTAAGATTATTTTGAATTTAATTCATAATACTAAGTTCCTTTTACATTTTCACTTTGTGTTCAACAGAAAGAAATTACTTATTCAATTTTAGTAAACGTGTTGCTTTCTTTTCTCTATTACTTACTTTAAGCCCATATGGTCGTAACGCAGATATAAAAAGCCAATTAGGAGTGGATGGGTATTGTTCGTGCTTTGTTTTATTTAAAAACATTATCCTAATTAACAATAGGAATCTGATTAAAATGGTATATTTAATGTTTTCTGAAACTTTTGTTTGAACTATGGACGACATAAAAATGAGGTCAATTTTCCTTCTAAATGAAACTATCGTTAATTAAAATTGTTGAATTTGAACTTGCAAACAATTGTAGTGACAACACTATCGCCTTCTACAGATAAAACCTCAGTTCACAAATAAATAAATGGTCTGGGTTTTGAAAGCTATTTGCAAGGCAAATGCCGATGATTTGTACATAAGTAACTTGGCTGAAGCTTTTTAAAATAATTCCCCCCAAAATATATATGTCCTGGTGGGAATTTAAATTCTTTTGTCAGTCATAGCAACAAACCTGGTGAACATTTTAAACATACGCAATACTAATCTCCGTTGAATTGAATGAGTTTGATAAGGTTTATTTCCTGCTAAAGAATGTGTCAATAATTCTTCAGAATTTGCAAAGATCAATCTAAACCACATATGTTATAATTCCGGTCTAATCTTTCTTTGATTAAATTGTGTTGGAAATTTCAAATTGTTCTGTTTTATTCATATCTATATCTATCTATCTATCTATCTATCTATCTATCTATCTATCTATCTATCTATATATATATATATATATATATATATATATATATATATATATATATATATATATATATATATATATATATATATCGGTTTGAATCAATTAAGCAATATTTTACAACAAAATTTAATATCTCGCGTGGCTAAAACCAATGTTTGGCCATCTGAAAGAATGAGGTCATTAAAATGATTATTGCTCTGGATGAATTAAGTTGAGCATGTCTGTTTGATATTTCAAAGACATGTCATTAACTTAGAATGAAATTATTTGATCCAGACGTTAATCCGATTACAAGCTTATGATATTCTGATAAACCATATCGAAAGTACAAAATCATCTTTCTTTAGCCTATGTCTTTAATTTGGTGTTTAATTCTAGTCAAAGTACGATATGGTAATCAACTGATAGACTTCAATAATAATTGCACCGAATTGGCAAAGTTGACTGTAAAAATGGTTTGCATCACAATGCATCATCTTTGTCAGTTAATAGTTGCCCCAGTAAGCATATGTTTGCTTATGTAATGAGGTCACTGTACTGTGTTTTCCTTCCTTTGAATTGCCATATAGATCTAACATTCGATTTTTTATTATATAGCTTTTCGTGTCTCAGTGTAATGTTGACACTCAATTCCTTGTTGGCATAATAACGAATCTTGTCGGCTTGGCAACATCAGTTATTTGTAATATATCAGGAGTTAAACCATTGAGATGTTACAATGGTTCATGTTGTATTATCTCAATATGAGTCATACATGCACCTCAAATGGACGCTTATACAGGGTCTAGCGAAAACACAAAAAGGCCCAAGGGAATTTGTTTTCTTAATTGTAGGGAAAGTATAACTTTTCTTTAAATTAAGAAATGCTATGCAGAATTCCCATGTCGGCATTAAATAATAAACATCGACCTCAGCATTCCTATGTCGGCATTAAATAAACATCGAACGCAGGAACGTTCGCAAACGGCAAGACAACATGAAACAGTTTTCTGAAATGCAAATGACAATTGAAAGAATTATGATTTGCTGATCATAGGGCTTTTCAGTGAAATATATCGTTCAGGGATCTTGTATTTAAATGCATTGTTGAACTTCATCGTCCACGGAAAAGGTATTAATGTGATTAAAAATACCAATTCTCCGTTTTTACATAATGTTGCAGATCCATCTTCACTGACAGCGTGCAATTTTCAGACTGGAAGTTGCAACTTCACATCTAACTACTGGCGCTTGGTGAATGCTCCATGGATTTCTATTTGGGGTGTTACGTTTCTTGATCCAACATACAATATAAGCGGTAAGCCACCATTTTATTATTTTTACGTGACCCGTCACGAACGTAGAGTCTTCAAATATATCATGATATGTTTAAATGATAACGAGAGCGCAATTCATGAAACATGGGTGCATCGAATTTAATCACTAGCAGTGAAGGGTCTTATGCTTGCCAGTACGTCCGAAATATTGTGCACAAAACAAAATGTTGTACTAAATTAGAACGGATATATAGTTTAATTAGTAAACAATTAATAAATAATTCAATTATTACCTAATGTTCCAAATACTCTTAGCAATTTGCTTTGCCCACCGTATAAATTTCGTCTCGGTTCTGAGTTCGTTATTGGTCGCTTAACAGATCTAAATTAGAATAAATTACCTGAAGCTAATTTTGAACCACATAAAGTGTTACAGTAACTAACTATTTCTTGTAGTAAATTACTAAGAAACACAACTAATTGGTGGCATAAAGCAAATAGATCATTTGTGCACGTTTTAATGTTCCTTTTCTTGCTAGATATATGATTTTATTTTAATAATTGAATAACTTCTTACAAAGCCAGTATATACATTAACGTTAGGCACAATGACCTTGGCAATTTATTTACCGTTTTCTTATTCTGTTTTAGGTCGATTCATGGCGATTGAGTCTAATTATTATGTGTCTGATTATCTATACACAACTAAATTCGTGGTTGAAACTCCAGACTGCGAATTGTCGTTCCAATACACCTATTTCGCAAGCAATTATTTTTACTTGATTGTGTATCAACACAGCACAAACGGCTCAAGATTTGAGCTTTCCTATAACTACTTTAGCTCCTATGGTTCTTCTTATGGCTGGACAACAAAAACGGTGAAATTAATACAAATTAAACCCACGACATATATATCCATCTACGCTAGCGGATATCAGTTTTCTGTTGCTGTGGACGAAATTCGGTTCTCAAAGTGTGGTAAGTATCCACCATTATTAAAACGAAATACACAGATTTTGAGTTCATTAACTTCTTTTCTATCTTTAGGTGGCAAATAATGCATATTACGTTTCCAGCGGCAACTGCCGCGGTAGTGACATTAACATTAATATTTTTGCATAAACTGGTATAGAAGGTTAAATTCCTAACATATTGGTGAATGTATTCAAATCTAGTTTGATATACCCTTTCTTCATTATCACATTTTTGTATCACAATGTCCCATGTAGCTCAACATTATTTGTATGCACAAGTGTTGAATGTTGCAATTCCAGCATCCATCTTAGAGGAAACTATTGTAATAACGAGATAAGGCGTTCTATGAACCATAGTTTTCCTTAAAAAGTATTGATCGTTGAAAGTGCTTCCTGTTAAAGCAAAAGAATATATTTGCTTAGAATTAATACTCTGGTTCGTATACACCTTTTTAACCAGCAGAAAAGCACATCCACTGCAAATAATGGTTGCAGCTGTTGTTGTTTTTATTGTTGTATCATGTATTACTATCATATTATTGTATAATTTTATCTACGTGTGGAACATATATTACCCACGTTTGAGCGAATAATTATCAACGAATAGAAACACGCATATTTCTACTTTGGTTTCATTTGACCCAATCGGTGTTTCAAGTTTTGAACAATTAATAGGTGCCACGTCACAGAAAGAGGAAGGTGAAATAGCTGAGCTGATTTCTCCATTGTTTGCTCATCCCAGCGGGAAACATTTTATTACATTTTACCATAGGATCACATCACATGACACGATCAAGGTAAGAGCATGAACTAAACCTAGCAATATATATATATATATATATATATATATATATATATATATATATATATATATATATATATCTATGTGTGTATATATATTATTTTTTTGTCCTTTACATTTTGTCTATGAACTAAATAATACCGCCTATATGTACAGCTGAAATCATGCCGACTGTTCACTGCCCGTTCGATCATACACGTTTACATTAGTGCGCATAATTGCAAGTAATAACGATCTTCGTCATCATGTAAATCGTGAGATGGTAACTGCATATCTCTTAAATAATTGGAATCATTGTTAGATCTTGAAAACACTTTCGGTGCCTGTGGAAGGGGATTTCTTAATTAGATACGAGTAGGTCTGCAGCAAGTTGCTTTTTAAATTGGCACATGATTGTGGTGCGTATTGACTGCCTGATGCAAACATCTGTTAAAAGATTGTTTATAGAATGTTATGGTTTATTCGTCACCTAATGTTGTCGCTTGTACGCTCTGTAAGTAGAACTGTACCTAGAGGTTTACCTTTCTAAACGGCTGTTATAAAACACAGCATTCCTTGCTAGTCGCTCACATATAAGTGTTAAATGCCAATGACTTGAATATAATATGTAACAAACACGAAATTAATTCATTGGAGCTATTTCCTTTGATCGCGACAAACATAAATTCGCTTATTGACAAATAATGAATAAATGCAAGCCAAGAATTGCTCCAGATTTTGTGTTTCGTACAATGCTTTTTGTTTTTGTTTTCCGTGAAGGTTACTGGAAATGAAATGTTTCACGTGAATGGGTGGGGGAGATCTAAAGATCATTCCACGAGTCTGTAAGTGTTAGCCGCATATACGAATTTTTAAGATGAAGATTCTACGTCAATATTCAATGACATTATTGGCGTTTCTCGAATTATACGACAGCGTGTCTCAGGAACATAGAAGTTATATAATCTGGAGCTGGCTGCTGATAATGTTATTGACCAGATAGCCCATAAAAAATATATCGCTTGCCTATTTGCGTGATGAGACCATTTACTTGTAATAAATTAAATGTCTCCTCGCGAAGTGTGTTAGTCCAGAGACAAATTTGTCTTCTTCAAGTTGTGGTATTTCAAGTTGTCTGGCATCACAAATAATACAGGAAGACTTAATTTCAGATGAAGCTTTCCGAATTGGGCTAATGTAGGTTACTTTTTTTTATTCGTGTTATGCTTTGGAACACGATTTTAAAATTTAAAGTGTTTCATATATATATAGACTCAAAATGAATTACAGAATCGAAATGATTTTCTTCTTCCAAGAACCAGTGGAAGACAAAATGAATCGCAGATGTAAATATGAAGTAACATTACAAACTATTTCACCAAAACATTCAAGAGAATTTGTGAAGTGACAAACTCTGCTTTGGATGCATTAATACTAACAAGCAGCGCTTTACCTAATCCGATATTTTCTGAAGACTATTTGTCAATTAACTCTGAATGAGACGTGATCTATCGATATGTATTGTAAGGAATATACGTGGTTATTTTAAATGTTCGACATTATAAGCAAAATCAAAGATCCCTATCACTGATGTCTAGGACAACTGCAGAGAGTCGTCCAAGGTTTGATAATTCGTTTCCCACCATAATGCTTCAAGACATGCTAGCTCAATTATCGTCGATTCATTTCATTTGATTTCTGGTAATTCCAGAACGTTGGATTTAAGTGTCAAATCCCTTTGCCACACTTAACCAAATGCTTTGGAAATGTCACGTAATAAAATGCACGAGATTTTACTTCGGTCAATTGCATCTTATGCATTCTGATAGGTATTCGAGAGCTGATATTTTGTTGAATAACTAGGCCTAACACCAGAGTGATATTAGCAAAATAATGTTGTTTTTTTTTTTTAAATTTGTACAAACTTTAAGTTGCCGCGAATGACGCTCTATCACACGTGAATAATTATATTGGAGAAATTGCATAGTTTTTCTGCACATGAAGCTATATAATGTCACTTTATTCATGCTCTTAAACCATCATTAATTATTCTCATTATTTTGATATGCTAAGTTATATCTTTTCGAATGAGTTTTAAATATTATATGGGAAATAAGTTGCATTATATTTTTCTAACTTTATTTTTCTAATTTTTGTAGCTAAATACTTTATTTCTAAAGGCTGGATTTTTAAAATGATTTGGATAAAACATGGAATGGAATAAAAAGATAGATAAAGGTTAATAATGTCAAACTGTCAGCTCTAATGAGTGGAATATTTACGTTTTCAGGTTTATTTACGCGGAACATCTTGGGACGGTACCAAAATAGAAGAAGGCCTAACTACTTTAAATTCTTTCGTAGCCGAGGAGGAATTAGTGTGCATAAATCTCCCAAATGTGGTTGGCTCGATAAAAGTTGTATTCCAAGCAATAAAGGGAGACAATGAAATGCAATACATGGCTATATCAGCGTCGATATCCGATGTCAATATTCTACAAGGACAGTGTCCAGGTAGTTTATATGTAATTAGGTACATAATTGGCAAAGGAAAATACAATGTTTAAATCATAGCAATAGCACTAATGAGCGAACATTATACATTACCCTCTGTTATATTATGCAATATGTTGTAGGTCACAAATGAGCAGTTTTGGCTAATATTTCGCATATGGCCTTTGGTGTTTATTTCAAAATAGGCTTAAATGTATACACTCGGATGTGGTATTCTAGTTATTGCTGTCTAATAAGATTTGAATCGAGTGACAATTTAAATACCGCCTTTTAAAATGAATCGTAATTATTCCATTGCAGACACTATTGATTTGCATAGCTGCACATTTGAAGCTGATCATGTCCTTTGTGGAATGTTTGTATCACCACCAAAAACAGAAACGTGTGATGCTGCAGTATATAGATGGATTAGACATTCTGGACCAACGCTAACAAATGGCACAGGTCCAAGTACTGATCATACAAGCACAACATTTGGAAGTGAGCTCAAAGAGTCGACATTGTTTCTTATCATTTAACGTCTGAAGATAATATGTTGACTTAAAATAACCCTCATTTTATTCGCAATATCATTTAACCGGCCTTTCCTTGTTCCATTTACTATGTATCAATCTCTTTGAATAAAGAAAAGAAAGAAGAAAAGAAGGCCATATAATGATCGATAGATCAATTGGATAGTCTTTCTATCTTGAGTTTCCATTAATTCCTTCTAATGACCTTTTTATCAATCCGTTTTTCTGGCTTGATTTTCCATTGATTTCAAATAAGCTTTGATTCACTTTTCACTAAGGTATGTACAATGCACAGAAGTACTATCTGGCTCTACGAAATCAAGGATTCTGTAGCACTAAATTTACTATGGAAATGTTCTATCTAATGAAAGAACGTGAATGATTCAGTCACAAGCCAATATAAATATATGTCCAACTGCCGTTCTTTTTTTCTCATTTTTACTTTATCGTCTTCCATATTGTCATCATCTTTCTCTAACTGCTACTTTTGTTGATATTTCTATTAGTATTACTATGACATGTAGTAATGTTACTTGTTGTACTGTCTGAATTTGGTTTTAGTAATGCCCTTCTAAACATATCACCCATAGGATGATGCTCAATGTTGCTATGATATATTTTGTTTTAAACCTTTTATATTACTAGCTATTCGCGGCCTAAACACTACGGGATATTATATGTATGCTGATGCCTCCTTCGGAAATCCAGGGGACACAACAATTCTCCAACTGAAGGAATTCACCACTGGAAATTTCTGCTCTCTGAATTTTTTCTACCACATCAAGGGTAGTTCTGACCCAGTTCTCACCGTATTTGAGAAAACTCGAGGACAGTCAAACGTGTTCCGATCCCGGAATGTGGATATTTGGATTCCAGGATGCGTGATGTTGAATAGTGATTGCAATATGGTAAATAATGCTACAAGAATCATCCAGTTCCAGGCTCAAAAAGGAGCCACTCCGTATGGCGACATATCCATCGATGACATCAGCTTGTCCCATGATCGATGTACTGGTAAGTCCGATTTTCTATATTTTCCTATGTTTTGATGAAAAACAAATGCAGTTCCATATATAATTAGCTATATAGTAAGTTGCATTTTGTCATATTTTCCCGAATGAAAACACATATTACTGGATTATTTTGAATGCGGACTTCACAACTGATGTACAAAAGAGATTAATTGATCTATTCAGAAAAAATCTGCAAATAATTTTAACCGCACATAACTAAGCAGATCTGAATATATTTGGCTTGTTGGGTTTTTGTGCATTTCTTTCCAGAAAGGGTTGCGCGCTCAAATATAATAAATTATATCAGTTATTAAAATCTTAATCTATGCGCATTTTCTTTCAGAAATTAGTGCAGAATGTGACTTTGCAGACAGCATGTGCGGTTATGTAGCTGAATATGGCTGGATATGGACCAGATCTTCAAATGGTGAGTATCATGATGACAAATCAGCTTATACGACTTAAGCTTTGCAGATACAATACATCAATGACCATAGATTAAAGCGGAGTTCAAAAACTTACAGTTCGACAGAAAAGCACTTGTTATATATTTAAGACTGATAAAACAAATTGTAGAGTATGATTTTCAATCCTGTCATACCATATTGTTCTGTTCACAAATGATGGATTTTCGGCAAGTATTGACTATGCATGTACGCCGTTTTCATGATTTAATTTACTAAACATCATCCGAAAAATAAAACGTGAATGCCAACTTGACAGTTAAGATTTTCGGGACATCTGGTTAATCTATGCAGCTACAGAATGTCACATATTTTGCATTTTATGCACAACATCCCTTTATTTGATGTATATCTATTATATATATATATATATATATATATATATATATATATATATATATATATATATATATATATATATATATATATATATATATATATATATATATATATATATATCTGTGTATGCACATTTCAATCTTGTACATTAGCATAAGTATCTTTATACTTTCAGACAGTTACATGAGAACTCAAAAGTCATTATCAAAGCTTGTTTTTCCGCCCGTACAAGGACCGGGCTGCATTTCCATCTTTTATTCGGCGTCAGGTGTGAGTCGATTCCTCTCTCCGACTAGCATAAATGTGTCCATTGGTGAACTGTTGTACTCTATACAAGCAGACGGCAGGCGGAGAATGATTAATATTCCAGTATCATCTGAGATATCTTACTTAGAATTGTACATCGCAAGTGAACTTAACAGCAGTAGCAGTGACTTCATGCTACACAACGTCACATTCAGCACCAAGTGCCCATCACTTAGTAAGCAATTATTTTACAACTGTAGTTAACATAAGTCATATTTAATTAAATAGGTTTGGTCCGTAATAAATATCTTCCATAAAACATTTATTGTACATTTCCGGCCAAGCAATATATTTTGTATTTTCGATTGCTTTCAAGAATATGAAGGTGAAATAAATACATTTGGGCTTAGTTATGCTTAGTTATGCTGTATAAATTCGTGATTGAACAGTTTTATTTCTTATAAATAGTTTACTGCAATCAAAGTATCAGTTCTAAACTATGACTGTAGCTAGTATTGCAAAAAAAACACAAAAAAAAAAACAAACTAGTATCCCCATAAATAAATAATGCAAAAGAAAGCATATCACATATCAGATTAAGTGCAACTTATGTTAATCTGCCTGTTAGATGTCATTTCATTGTCAGTCCCTTTATTTTGGAATATATTTCCATTTAATGTTGCATAAAACTGACAAAAACTTCAACTCTTTCTAGATTGCCAAGATGGCGAATTTAGCTGTCACTATTATTGCATCTATGAAGATCAAGTATGTGATGGGAGGATAAATCACTGTAGAAATGGAGAGGACGAGGATGCATCTGCGTGTCGTAAGTAGATCTGTTTACATCATAAAACAGTATCTCCTGTTAGACTCTAACAGACAACCAGGGTACTTTCAGCCATGTTCATACATCTTACTTGAAACGATGCTTTCTGAATAAATCCCACCTGATTGTCTTGATATAATTAAAAATAAACAATATAAACGCGCAATAGCTAATACATCCATTACAAAATCAACTGCATCAAATGGAAAGTTATTAACAAACAGCAAATGTATGATACTTTGTTTAGTAGTTACTGTTGTTCTTTTTGTACGCTTTACTCTCAGGAACAATCGCATACTAAAATACAACAGCATAAGTAGAAAAGAACATATTTTGGGGGGCTTAGGGAGATCCATTTTTTTGAACAGATAACAACAGTACACCCCCCATATATATATATATATATATATATATATATATATATATATATATATATATATATATATATATATATATATACTACCTCTCTCCCATACTATATATATATATATATATATATATATTTATATATATATATGTAATCAAATTCAAATTTCATATGTTTTCAGCTATCGGGGTCTCATGTGATTTTAACAAAGAATATCTGTGCGGATATTCGTTTTTCATGGTGTCACCATCCAAAGAAAATGGAACCGGTAAGAGTCTAACCCATGTGAGATGAAATTTCAGAAATACTCCAAACAGTCTTTTCAAATTCCTTAAAGATCGTTAGTCAATTTAATCAAAAGAAATAATGTGGAATATTACAGTCTGACAAAGTTTATGTGCTTGATTTTTCAAACATTTGTAACAACCCCTTTATCTGGTGGGACAAATGACAGTGCGAGATACTATAACGTTTGGAGTAAGACAGTTTACCCAAATACCAACAGTTAAGTCTCAATTTGTTAGTGCATTATAAACCGAGTATTAGAATCTATAGAGTACCGAAAGTCATGGATCTGTGCTACATTTGCTGGAAATGATTTTCAGTTTCTACATCATATGTGGAATTAACATCGTAGATGCTGACCTATCAGCACATACAGAGAAGGCAGTTTTATTCTGTCTTTCATCTCTTGCATCTTTATTTATATTGTACTCGTAATTTATCCGCATTAATTAACCTCCTCATCCAAATAGTTCCCCGTGCTCATTGACAAGAACGATCGCATAACGTATGAGTCCTCATATTTGTCCAGGCCCGTCTTTACAAAATCATTTGGATTCCAATGCATCTTGAATTTAACTACTTTATATGAGAGATTCATATGATGCGGAAGGTTGCTTTTTTGCATTCAAATAAATCTTGAGCAAGTTTTATGTTGTGGACGAAAACCTGGAATATTGATTTACCAGGTCTCTATCACATCATTAAACATGTGTATTTTCTGTAGGAAAGCTATTTTGGAAGCTAGATGCTTTACAATCACTACTTGATAATAAGTTCTAAGTAAAACAAATTTTAAAAATGGTAGCTGAAATGATATCATTTTCATCTGGAGCAAGTTTTGTGTTGTGGACGAAACCTGGAACAACAATTTACCACGCCATCATCACAGCATTAAACATCGTAATTTACCTTTTCTTTGGGGTTGCTAGATATTTTACGATGACTACCTGATAATAAGTTCTAAGCAAAAATACAAAAATGGTAAAAATGGTAGTAAAAAATATATCATTTCAAGATTACAAATAATTCAACCCTCGCGTTCATTTTTGTTATTATAACTTTCGTCTGAGTCAAAATGGAAGTAAATAGTGTATGACAATCTGTTTGAGACCTTCTTATTATTGTTTAAATGTGCCAACGCAATTTCGAGTATTAATACAAAGTGTATAAAATATTTTCAGAATCAATCAATACCTATTTAAACTTTGTAACCTCCAACCAAGTTGCCTTTGCTGAAAGTCCAACAAGAGTTTACAACTCTACGTCGTGCCTACGCTACAGATACTACCAGGATGGAGGAGGATGGCACAGGATTGCAGGGAACGCTTCCAATTCCTTGACAGATATATTTCTGTTTGGTGACGTTCTTAGAGGAAAACAGTGGACCAAGCTGCAAGTTAATTTACCAACAGGACATTATAGCATCGTCTTTGAATTCAACGCGGATTCTTTGCTGTTTTACTCCTCGTTTGCACGAATTGATGATGTAGAAGTCTTGGATGGGCCTTGTGAAGGTAGTATCTTTTAAAAATGTTGCCAAAAAAGAACGAAATATACTTGCTTATCTATCTATCTATATATCTATCTATCTATCTAAACATATATATGTTTTACGACAGCATTGCTAGTATATCCGCGTAACGTGATTTTGGAGAAAATACTGTGTAATTTAGTACCATAATCCAATACAACTATGTTTACCTCACTTGTGAATCGCGTGACATATCTATCAAATTTCTATTTGAGACGTAGGCGATGTCAGTGTTAATAATCTGAGAAAGCTATTTGAAAATCAGACACATTTGCGTTATTTTCAGTGTTGAACAGAAACGATTGTATTATATTGCGATATGCATAAATCTATTATTACAACTACTGTCAACAATGACGCTTCAGCAAAATTCGACGATGAGAGCAACAGTAGCAATAGGAAGAACAACCAAACAAGTAAATCTCAGAAGAAGAAGAGCAAAAACAACTAATAAAAAAAAACAAAATCAACCAGCAACTACATCAACAATTAGTACCACTCCTACTACCACTAACACAACCACAACCCCTATTACCACAAGTGATATTACTTAAACAACAGATACTGTTGACATAGATGACCATTAGAAGAGTCCGTTGCTGCTGCAATATTTGATCTGGCAAACGTGCTGTGTATCTAACGTTTAAGAAAAACCACATTTTTACAATACTTATTGCTAAAATGAAATAATAATATAAATAAAAAAAATAATGTAGCATTTAAATATAAATCTTCTGAAAATTAACATCGGCTTGCGACATTTGAAAAATGGAAAGCATAAAATGCAGATCAAACTACGTCACAATATAAATTGCATTGTGTTTATTTACCGTTTCCATTTGTTCAGTTTTAATTGTTAAACTTCAAAAGTTTACTATTAAGTCAGCTAATTACCTGTTTTCAATACCATATATTTCTTGTTCATTTTTGTCCAAAAATTTAGATACAATTTCATGCAACAATGTTACGGAGTTTGAGTGCAGTGTATCCCTTTGGAATGGTAATATTATTGACATGTGTCTGTCACAAAACATGAGGTGCGACCGGAAGATTGACTGTCTAAGTGGAACTGATGAACTCAATTGCCGTAAGTTTTGGATTAAGAGCTAATGGGGGAGGTTTTCGTCATATTGTTTATCTGACTTCATATGGATTGTGTGGGAGTGAATGAGTTACTATATGCATGCACGGTGATGTCATCTTGCACGTGCTTCATGTTTTCATATAAATACATAAATTCCTTACGTATATAATTATAAATAATTCAAAGAAGATGATTAGATAGAGTTTATTGTCTTCTTTTGATGGTTCGTTTGGTAACCCGTATTTCCATGCCTTGTGGGTGCTGTTTCATATCACCAGTTGAGGAAGATGGTTTAGCTGATTAAAATTCACTGTGAATGATATTAACTTGGACTAGCGTTGTTATAAAGGTAAATTCCACTGCAAATGTTGGACAACAGGAGATCTCTTTTGTACTTACAATACTATGATCTTTGTCACTTTCATGACAGCTTTGGATTTTAATAGATCTCAGAATAAACATCCAATGTATCAATAAAAGAACTCACTAAACGAAAATATGGCAGTACAGGGATTTTACTGTAGCGGAAACTCCCTCGGCTACGCTACCCCAAGTATCGCTACCTCAGGTTCTTTAGGATAGGTCTTTGTATTTGGAGTAATACCCCGATGAAACTATCTGAGGACTGGCGCTCTACAGTGCGACATATTACTACCCCAGCGGGATGCCGCCTTATTCCTGTTTTCTTGTTGCCGACCGAGTCGCTGGGTCGCTGAGTCGTCGACTGGGTGTCCTGTAGTCGGTGATTGTGTAGTCGACTGAGTCGCTGGGTCCTCGACTGCATAGTCGTCTGGGTCGCTGAGTCGCCGACTGTGCCACTGATCGGGTCTCTGAGTCGCCGACTGTGTCGCTGATTCGTCGACTGTGTCGCTGGCTTGGTCGCAGACTCCCCGACTGGGTCGGAAAGTGAGTAGCAGAATCGTCGACTGTCTCGCTGACTGTGTCTCAGAGTCGTCGACTGTGTCACTGAGTCATCGACTGTGTCGCTGACTGTCGCCGACAAGGTCGTAGTAGCGCGTCGTTACTCGATCGAGATCGACAGAGAGAGACAAACAGTGCGAAATGATGAGAGAAGATATATCAGTTAAATGTGTAATGTTGTAAGATTTCCGTGTTACTTGAACGAACCTTACAACGAGTGTAACCTGGTTGACGAAAGACCTTGTCACTACCCTTTTAAATTCCCAGCCTGGTGGTTATACAGTTTTACTTGCAAGGAGATGACTTCACACAATACCATTTCAAAGCACACCACCACTACAGTCATAATTGGCTCCTATACATGCCCAGGCTGAAACACGAGACTCAGACTAAGACGCTAGGCGGTGCTACAAAGTCAGCTAACATTTAAAATCAAACATAAACTTTAACGCAATGAACATTAGCTTATAGGTAAGGAAAAGTACCGTCCATGGGTTTTTCTTATTATATTACAACAGAGCACGAAATGATCATTGATCCTGTTTGAACGGTTTAAAATTTAAATAAATAATGTTACGTTTTATTGCCAACCAAGATGCACTATATCGGTGTGCGGCCTAACTCTTATGGTATCTAAGCCATCTCGAGAAGTTTAATATTACAGATCCATATAGCTTTCATCTTTGTAGGAAACCATTCGAAACCTGAAGGACAGTTCTTTGAAACAATACATTGGGACTCCTGATCTCCTGACGTATTACCTTGCCATTTTTTAATTGATATTTGATACTCTTTTTCTCTATCATCAGTCTATACAGCTGAAGTGAATATATATTCGCGCAGTAACATATCTGTACTCATTGTAAAGAATTACTGTCTTTTCCATTGTCTTCTTCTTGTGATCTCTTTCTCTCAACATTCGCTCACTCTCATTCAGTCTCTCTATTGTTTCCTCAGCGAGTGCATACATTATATGTATAAATACTTTCTTCAAGATTTATAAATATTTGTCATTATGAGATCGGTTGCAATACGCTTCACAAAATTATACCCACTCAGAACGCTGATCATAATACTCCACGTTTCGCGTAGCATCATTGTGCGATTTCAGTGCCTGTGTCTTTATTCATTTTTTTATATCGAAAAATTGAACAACGACAGTTTCCTTCTTATCTATCGCAATTTGTGACAGTATATTGTACACAATCCTTTATTTTTAATTAAATCACCATGCAATATGTTAACGTCTACGATAATGGCATGCAGGCTTGCTTTAGAATGATAACAAACACACCAGCAAACCAAATCTTAGTCAATAGCATTACAACTTACGGTACCTTTGAATGTTTTAATTATAAGTGCTAATGTTGGAAATTATGTTCAAGCAAATGTTATCTAAGGTCTATTTATATACACATACTGTTCCTAAAAACAACAAAAAAGGAATGACATTTTTATAATGTTGTGCCTTTAGCCATGAAATATCTCTAAAGGGAAAAATTAACTATGTGTTTTCAGCATTAAATGTAACCTGTGATTTTGAGAATGGTCTTTGTGGTTACTACAACAAAATGGATGGCTATAATAATGCATGGAGAAGACAGGAAGCTCCGTACCTGATGGGTTATTACAGTCTTAACGACAAGAAATTTGGACCCGCTGGTGGGTATTATGGATTTAAGAAACTTGCTTTGATATGTTTTTCAGTACATATTAAGACCATTTTGTTCCGGAAACTTAGCATGGCTCAACAATGTCATTTATTATTAATTGGTTTTGTTATAAGCAAGCTCTCTCTCTCTCTCTCTCTCTCTCTCTCTCTCTCTCTCTCTCTCTCTCTCTCTCTCTCTCTCTCTCTCTCTCTCTCTCTCTCTCTCTCTCAATAAATAAATTTAAAGCCGTTGCATAATAGTATATGCATGTGTTTTGCATATTTAGTTGCATTAAAACAGACATTTGCTATTTTTGTCAACTTACAGACGGTGTAGTTCACTTTCATGTTTCAGCAGAACAGTATTTTACAGTAATTGTATAACTTTTAAAGATTCATTGAACATAAAATTTTTTAGGCATATATGTGTGTATGTGTGCATGTGTGTGTATAAGATTTTATGATAAAGGAAAGATTTAATAACCACAATGAATTGATATCATATATACCTCATACATGATATCCAAACCATTTGAAAGAGTAAAGGGAAATACGCTAATTAATGGTAGTGTCACGATACGTCCCTCTTCCATTTATTAACAAATGAAACATTGGTTATCCACGACGTTTTCATTTTTTATATCTTCTTAATCAAATATTAGTCACTATTTAAATAGTCGTGTATAAAGGTTAAATTTTAACGTCTGAATAAATAACCAGGTTAACAATCTAATGAATTCTTTTATATAATTTGTAGGGTCATTTATGGTTGTTGGAGACAAAACTTCATACACAAGCTCCAATGTGGAATTATTATCACCAATTTTTACCAGCATGAGCTACCTGTGCCGACTGAACTATTCCGTAGCATACTATGTTAATAGTTATACTTATATGTCTGTAAGACTCTACGACAAGAACGGCTATATAATAGAGCTTGACTCCATGTACGACAGTTACGAGCCTCGGGCAACATGGCAAGAAAAATCAGTGGCGATCCCTATGGGTCAGTACTACATTGGATTCAATGTCTACGGATCCTACTTTGAGCTTGCACTTGATGATCTGTATTTATCGAATTGCGGACCAAAACGTAAGTAACAAAATGCTTTCTTTTGATCTACCAAATATCTCTTATATATATATATATATATATATATATATATATATATATATATATATATATATATGGTAACAGGTAAAATGTTTTTCAAACTTCTCGGGTGTATAAAATTGTGAACTGTGATAAGGTTTCTGAAGAGGAGAATGTAGACGGACAATGGCTCCAGCACATATATACAAACTTTGACTTATATCTGGACTGAAGCCACTGCCTAGACGCAAACGATCTTCATATTTAAATGTCTTTGTGAAGGTCTTCTGATGACTAAAACGGTAAACCTGCAATAATTCTGATAATTTGCTCAATAATTTAAACGTTCTTCTGAATGTATGGGTCGGTAAAATTCGAGATGACAGGTGAATATTAATACTTGATGGCAATATACAATTGTGGATCCAAACCATGTAATAGGGTTATAATTGAAGACAAGAATATGTATGCATACTTTATAATCATTGCACAAACTACAAGAATTGTCTTATGATGTAAAATATTTGTAATAGAATAAGTGTTACATCAGCAATGTCCTTTCAAGTATTTGAAATGGGTTAGGGACATATTAGAAAAATAAGAACCAAAATCTTTCATAAACAAAATCAATCATGTCGTTTTATTTCTTTGAACATAATATTATTGTTGTTTTCCATTCTAAGAGTATTCTAATATTTGCTAATATTATTCTTTTTATGTTATTGTTGTTCAATGTTTGTTATTATTACTGTCTTTTGTCTATTCTAAGACTGTGATATTATTTTTTAATATTATTTTCGTGTTATTCAGAGCAGCGTTCTAACAACTCCATTTTGATCTTGACGACTAAATTCATAAACATTAAGATACACCCTATGGAGCTGCAGAAAGATCAAAATAACCAAAATAACTGCAAGCGTTTTTTACGACTCCTGATTATTATAATGGACAATCTTACAATCTACACTGCCTAATACCCTTTAGTTAAGCTGTGACAACAATTGAAAGCTAACACACGTATTTCAGCATCATGCAATCTAAGTACAGAATATCGGTGCAACATCTCGACAAATGAAGGAAGTGTTCAGGCATGCTTTAACAAGATTTCTGTTTGCAATCAGAAAGCGGATTGCATGGATGGATCAGATGAAGACTGCTGTAAGTTGATGATATTATGCAGTATATTTTCATCCCTGTCGCTTTATGTATCATATAAATGTTTGAAATTAAAAATACATCTTTTCCAAAACAATCCAATCCAATCAGACTTATTGAATGAAAATTAATGCATCAAAATACCCCGAAGTCCGAAAATTAACAATTTTGTTAGGTCCTTTTCTAGAAGCGTTACTTCGCTTCCAAGTATTCTAGAGGTGAATGTAAAGATATAAAAAATTTTCTCTATTTGATCTTCTACCTCTTAGCATAGCAAATTTCACGATATTAATATATTCATCACAGGCAACTCATTCAGTGAAACTGATAAAAATAATACATGTAATTTGACTGCGTTTTCCCATTTATTCAATTAATTATTGTCGTGTCAATGGGCCGTTTAGAAGAGCTTATTGTAAGAATTAACCTTTCAATTAATAAACCATCATAGAACCGAATATTGTCATATCTGCCTTAAGACCAACCGATGCATACATTGGGACTTATTGAAAGACATAAATGTGGATATATTTCGATTCATCTTGATTTTTGTCTTTTTCAAAGCTTCTAGAATGAAAGGATAGCAAATAATTGAGTAATTTATGAACTGATCTCTAATTATTGAACAAAAATGTGCACTGCTAATAGAATATAACACAATCGAAAGATATTCAGAATATATGTCGGCCATTGTCTATACAAACAACACAATTGCATGAAACCTATCGACAAAGTCCCCTGAGAAGAAAACACGAAACAAATGTTTTTAATCAGACAGCTTTAAAACGAAAACAAAAACAAAACATCTATAAATCATTGCTTATATGGAACTACTGTATCATAGTCGTAGTCTGTCTTTAATTTAAGAAAGAACATGCAATAAACTTTTGATTTTCAAATTGAGCTTGGCCATGTGAAAAAAATTGTAATTCTGAAGCTTATTTCCTGATGTATGTTGAACTGTTTATTGAGTTAAATGACAACAAATGAAACAGATTAAAATTAGATTAATTTATGCATTCAGTTTGTATCCAACGTTCCCAAATGAATACTGCTTGATATTTACAAAAGTTAGAAATGTGTATTGGATACTCTTATGACTATATAATAACAAACTAATTAACAGCAAGGAGCGACAACTATCAACGTTTGTGCAATTTAAAATTTATTTTTTTTCCAAAAATACAAAGTAAACAATTAAGATAACTTACAGTATGATAATGAAATCCTCTGTAGTCCTAAGTGTTCGATCACAAGTTCAAATATATAGAGTAATCCAAATGAGTTCTAGTGATTTTCCCAAAAAACTTCAAACTATTGTGCTGATTTGTGGAATCACAATGATATCATCCAAAATGTATTTAAATGAAATCAGAGTTGTTCAAATAAAGTTATTTAAAACAAACGTCTGAGCAGCTTATAATGTTACTGAATAATTGAAAGAAATAAATAAATCCCCCGAATCAAGCACAATGAAATATCTGCATCAAGACTGGCGTAATTGCTTGGAATAGCTAATTTACAGTAAATCATCTCTTATGCAGAAAGCTAAGACGTAGTTTTCTAACCTGAACGAGAATTGTTCAATCATTTCCAGTACAGGCAAATCTGTCAACAAAGAAAAATATTTAAGCCACTAAGCTTAGTTTAACAAGAATTCATGTCCTGAAGTCAATCACATCTGCACCACATTGAAACTACGGACTGTTTACTAAATTAACTCATCCTAAAGTACAAACCCAATCATAAAGAAAAATAGTATTTAATATGATATTTATCAAATTACTCTTATCATCTATAATCATAGATATACCTAACAATATATATTTTGTTCGTTTGTTGTTTGAACCCGAAACAAATACATAAAATCAAGACATAGCTTCATTGCAGCTTTTAAAATTTCATAAAGAATTTAGGTGGAAGTAGGCATTCAGTTCTTGAAACACGTTTTGAACTCCATACCAAAACTCTTACTGATTTAAAATAAACGTATGGAAAAGTGGTATAACAATATATTGAATAATGGATGGCTTATTCAATAAAATTAAGTTGTTTTTGATATAAGAATTATTACAAAAACACGAGAAACATTTCCTATCATGTTATGGATGTAAATATTAAAGTTTTATATATCTCTTACTGACAATTGACACACATATCCATTAACACATGTACGTTCAAATACATAGATTGTAAAAACGCGTCCGTTTATGTATAGGTATAATGAACAGTCGGGACCCCTGGTGGTCGAGTGTCATAAAGCGCTCGCTTTTTCCGATAACTTCTGTCTCGACCCTTGTCTCTGTGGATGAAAGTCTCACATTTGGCAAATGTCAGTATGTTGGAAAGCTTGCCAGTAAGTTACCATACCTCTGTGGTTCTGACTTGAGTTTCCCAGGGTTCTACATCCACAAATCATACAGGCCGCTATGTATAGTCTATAGCATTCTGAAAATGGCGTTAAACGCACTGCAATAATACCAACAATATTCACAGTCCAATAAAAAAGATATAGATATTCACAAACGTTATATGAACAAATTTAAAAAGCCCATACAAATCGTCTCCATGCATATGAGCATTCATGAACGCAGATATAGAGACGGGTATTTTGTAAAATGCTTTACCGCATGATCAAAATTTGATTTAATATTTGCACTGATAGAGGTTTATGTGTTATATTTTCAGCTTATAACGTGACCTGTGATTTTGAGGAAGGAATATGCGGGTACCATAGTTCATCCGCAATCTTCGAAAACTCATGGAGCCTGCAAAAAGCCCCATTCTTGATGTGGAACTATACAATATATGACCAGAGATTCGGATCAGATGGTGAATTTAATTTGCTTTAAAATTGTAGGTTCTTTAAAACGTCCCCTTTACTTTAAATGAGAATGTAATATGAGTGTCTGTTGTCGTCTATTTAAATAATGTTTGCATTTTGTGTACATTAAATCCAACGTGAGTTTAGAGAGATATAGTGAAACAAATTGATAGAACGTATGCTCCGATTATTATAGAAATTGTTACATAGCTGGTGAATCACCA
>JAECUM010048209.1:0-19170 GCA_016617855.1 Megalonaias nervosa
TATATATATATATATATATATGCAGTATGGTTTCGCGGGGGGGTCACTTGACCCCCCTTGACCTATGCTACGGGCGCCCATGTGCAAACTTGAAATAGCTTATTTTAATTTATCAAGAAATAGTTGTAGTTAGTAATAGATCGAAAATAATCGCGAAAATAGGACCCATGCAGTCGCATATTTTTGTTATTGACCTATACATACTGGTTTGAGTATCTCATGCTTCTATTAGATTTCTGTAGAATTATTAGATTTATGAAAAATTTACTTTAGACTGTATTGTTACGTGTAGGCTCGTACAAAAGTAACAAACGAAAAGAGTGAAGCCAACAACTAACACATAATTAATAAATTACATACACGTAACACTTTCCCCCATAAAGAAAAAGAAAGATGCATATAATAAAGCTTTCTTTTTACCATATATTAATTATGCATAAGGTAAAACAAAATTACATAAGAAGTATTCTTATGAATTATACAAAATGTACATGAACCAATGTTTCTAAACACGGGAAAGTGCATCTGCAATTAAAATGTCTTGTAAAAACAAACTCCACCTTAATAATCTTTGATTTTGAGTTTTCATCTTGTCGATGAAAGTAAGGGGGTTGTGATCACTAAACACAACAATCGGAGAAGGAGCTGAACTAATATAAACTTCAAAATGCTGTAATGCCAGTATTAAAACCAAACATTCCTTCTCGATTGTTGAGTAATTTCTTTGGTACTTATTTAATTTCTTAGAGATATAGAACACTGGATAATGAACACCATTTCTATCTTCTTGAATCAATACTGCTCCAATCCCAACATCACTTGCATCAACAGACAATTCAAAAGATTCATTGAAATTCGGAGCTGTCAGAACTGGTGCACTTTTAAGTACGGCTTTTAACCTATCAAAAGCCTCCTGACAATTTTCAGTCAAAAGAAACTTGTTTTTCTTACTTAACAAGTTCATCAGCGGTTCAGCAATATTATAAAAATTGGAACAAAATTTGAGATAGTATCCAGCCATACCCAAATATCGCATCAGCTGCTTTTTACTGACAGGCACAGGGAAATCAGAGATAGCCTTGAACCTTAGCATCTATAGGTTTAACTTGACCATGTCCCACAATATGTCCTAGAAAAGTTACACAAGCACGGCAAGACTCACTTTTAGATAAATTGAATGTCAAATTTGCATCAGTGAGTCTGTCGAAGAATTTCCGAATCGTTGCTACATGTTCTTTCCAGGTGTCGTTGTAGATGATGACACCATCGATGTAAGCATCACAATTATCTAGACCAGAGGTAATTATGTTCATCAAACGTCGAAAGGTACTTGGAAAACCCTTCATCCCGAACGGCATTACTTTATACTGATAGAGTGCATCTGGAGTCACAAATGCCGAAATTTCCTCTGCCCTTTTCGTTAATGGAATTTGCCAAAATCCTTTCCGAAGGTCAAATTTGGTGACATATTGGGCATTTCCAATTTTATCAATACAGTCATCGATTCATGGTAATGGAAATGAATCTGTTTTTGTCACACTGTTCACCTTCCTATAATCAGTGCACATACGGAAAGTTTTATCTGCTTTCGGAACAAGTATACATGGTGAACTCCAATCACTTTTATTGGGCTCTGTGAAATCATTCTCCAGTAAATACTGAATTTCCTTTTTCAAGTATTCCTGTTTGAGAGGGTTCATCCTGTATGGGTGTTGCTTCACAGGTTTAGAATTCACAATTTCAACGTCATGAAAAATTTTGTTTGTCCTCGTAGGAACATCTGGAAATAAGTGCTCATATTCGAATAATAACTGTTTAAGTTCATTCCTTTCTTCTTGTTGCAAATGTAAAAGTTTCTGGTCCAGAGTTTTTATAATTTCTGAATTCCGAAGATTTGTCGCTCCAAAATCAATAGTGTCCGATTGAATTCCTTCACTTAATTCCTCAGTGAGTGGGACAGGTACAACTAAATTAATTGCAGACTTTACTTGGCTATCTCTTTCAGTATACTAGTACTCCATTAATTTATTTAGATCAGAGTACTATTATTATAATTTAACTCATTCATTTTCTTCTTAACTTTGCAAGGGCCGTAAAATCTAATTTGAAGAAAGTGCTGAAGAATGAGCAAGAGAGAATGAACTCTATTACAAGACTCAAAAGTTCTCTACAGTAAAGTTCTGTGAAACCATAATTTCACTTTTGACTTGAATTGATGAGTGCCAGATTCAAGCATAACAAGCTGGAAAATTCCAGACATAAATTTTACCCTTGACCAGACTGAACAGATTTGGGAAGGCCAATTGAGTAAAAAAAACTTTATCAAAGCTTTTACTATAGTTTTGGTTTTAATATTCCTCAAAGGAATTGCCTCTGGGAATCTTGTTGACGCACACATAATGGTCAACAAGTATTGGTTGCCTGACTTGGTCTTAGGTAAGGGACCAACACAATCTACCATAATTCTGCTAAATGGTTCGTCAAATGCAGGAATAGGTTGCAGATGAGCCTTAGGTATCTTCTGATTGGGTTTTCCTACCATCTGACAAGTATGACAAGATCTACAGTATTTACAAACATCACTTTTGATTTTTGGCCAATATAAGTGAGTCAAGAACTTGTGATAAGTTTTATTTATCCCTAAAAGACCAGCCAGAGAAGTTTCATGGACCAAACTAAGTATTTCTTGTCTGTAAGATTTTGGAATTACAATCTGATAGTTCACTGACCACTCGTCATCAGAAGGTACCTCGGGAGGTCTCCATCTTCTCATAAGAATTCCATTTTTAATGAAATAACAGACAGGTACTCAGTAGCTACAGTTTCACTAATGGCCTTCTGAAACAAACAGGAGATCTCAGAATTTTTACTTATTCGACGACAAGTGATTGTCTTGGTCACCCTGATTAGAAAAAAGAGAATGAGTAGTTAAAAGAGGATCACTGTGACCAATACCTTTTGATTAATCCAAACAAGGAATGAAAGTGACCTCATCAAAAGCCTGACCAATATATGTGTCAGCTAAAGGAATATTTTCCTTATCAAATCATTCTCAAGAGCTTTCTTTGCGATAGCTCTAGTAACTGCACAAGCTGAGTATAAATCAGGGAATTCTTTTTCAACAGGATCAACTTTCTGATCCAAAAAAGGCTTTTCAGTTACAAGTGGATTAACCACAACCTTGTCTCCAGCTAGGTCGTTGCCTAGCAACAAATGAATGCCCTGAACGGGTAAAGAATACACTATACCAACTGCCACAGGTCCTGAAACTAAGTCTGATGACAAATTTACAGAATAGAGAGGAACATTAACAAAGCCGCACTCTACTCCCTGAATGAGAACATTCTCATTAGAACAAGACTTCTCAGAGAAAGGCAAAATACCTGATAATAAGAGACTCTGAGAAGCTCCTGTCTCCCTTAAAATTTTAATAGGGATAGGATTGGCAAAATCACCCAAGAGTGATATAGAACCCTTCGACATGAATGGTTCATAATTCTCCATGATAAAATCAGACTGGGGTTTATTAGACCCAACAAATGTATTGCTTTCAATACATGACCGTGACCTTGACCTCTTAGAAATAAGAGCATTTGGGATAATTCTATCTTGATCCTGATGCTTATATTTCAATTTTAAGCAATCAGAAATGACGTGTCCTTTTTTCTTGCAATAGGTACACGTAGGAAGAGACAAGGATTTTGAATGAAGTTTATCAGAAGCTTGATTTTTAAAAGTTGTGCCAGATTGAGTTTTAGAAGGAGTCGTATTAGGCTCAAATACTCTTTTACCAGTAGACTGTGAACTTTTTGCCTACAACAGAAACTTTATGAGTTAAGGAATACTTATCAGCAGCACTAGCAGCATTTTCCAAGGTTTCGATCTCATGCTCGTCAAGATAAGTCCTAATGTCACTACGGACACAGTTTTTAAACTCCTCAACTAACATGAGCTGTCTGAGACTTTTGTAATCTTTGTGGAGCTTTCTAGAAGAGCACCACCTATCACATTTTTGTGCTTTTTCCCATGCAAATTCGACACAGGTCTGATGAGTTGATTTTCTAGAATTCCTGAATTTTTGCCGATAAGCCTCAGGGACTAACTCATAACCCTTTAAGATACAGTCCTTAACCAAATCATAGTCAGCGCTTTGCCGTACTTACAGAGATGCATAGATATTTCGAGCTTTGCCAAAAAGTACACACTGTAATAATTGAGTCTAATACTCCCTTGGCCATTTCAAATTTTCAGCAGCTTTTTCAAAATAAAGAAAATATTGGTCTACATCCTTTTCGCTAAAAGGGGGCACTATCCTAATATTCTTTGTAATGTCAAAACTTGAATTTGTATGTAAAGTGGGACCGTGCTTTTCACTTGCCAGCTCCATTTCTTTCATTTTAATTTAAAATTCCCTTTCATCCTTCTCTTTTTGCATGTCTCTCTCTCTCTCTCTCTCCCTCTCTCCTAGTTGCATTTGTTCGTTCTGTAACCCCAATTTCATTTGTTTCTCTCTCTCTCCTCTTTTTCATATAGCATTTGTTTATCTTTCTCTCTTTCCTGTATCTCTCTCTCCTCTTTCTCAAATTGCAACTGCAATTGCTTCTCTTCTAATTGCAACTGCATTTGTTTCTCTCTCTCTCTCTCTCTCTCTCGCTCTCTCGCTCTCTCCTCTTTTTCCAATAACATTTGTTCTTTTTCTTTCTGAAGTTCAAGCTTCCTTAACTCTAATTCCATCTTGTATTTCATTTTTAATTCCTTTATTTTTATGTCAGAGTCTGATACAGACTTACTGACCGAAGCCAAAACACCTTTATCGAAAACATTCTTCTCTACCAAATATTGAATCGAAATGTTTTTAATTTCTTGTTTCGTTAAGGAAGATTTTAATTCAGAAAGATCGCATTTTCTGGCAAGTTCAAGCAGTTCATCTTTTTTCAAACTATCCAACTGCTCCTGAGTAGGACTAGAAGGAAAAGACACCAGTTTTGATGACATTGTGAATAAAAGCCTGTTGTTTTCACTAAAGATTTCAAACAAAATATGAAATAATACTTGGGATTTAAAAACTTAGGGAATTTAAATTTCAAAAAACAATTTTCTGAAATATTTTAGCCAAGATTCATATATCCCAAGGACAAGCACCCCAATTTTCCTTTGCTACGTGTAGGTTCGTACAAAAGTAATAAAAGAATAGAGTGAAGCCAACAAGCTTTGTAAGTTTTAACAACATAATTTATTTCGCTAGAAAACAAGGTAAAAATATGAAATAGGACTTACGGTTTATGAATATAATCCAAAAATTAATCCTTGAATCTAAAAATATAAGTCCTATCACTAAAAAGTTCTAATTGAATCCAGGTTCGAATCTCGATTAAATTCCAATATGGAAGGCGAGGACGTCCTCTATAACCAGTTTGTGTTGATGTGTCAACAGTTCCTTGTTGAGTCACCAAGAATATAATTCCGGCTTTTGAATTCCGAATAATTTAGTGAATGTCTTTGTCCAATTATTTCGTTGAAGAAGAATATTTTCCAGGGTGAATAAATTATTTTTAATATAAAATTCAACTCAAAAGGCAACAACAAGAATACCTTTCGGCCTGAAGGTATATTTTACGACTGAACAAATCCACTAGAAAATGTCTGTTTTAACCCACGATTTTAGATCACATGATGGCTCACGTGACGAGACTACGTGATCACTAATTTGAACAGCGCAGTAAAATAAAATGCCATTTAGCACGTAGCCTAAAACAGCCCTATCTAAAAATCAGATTCTCACGCTGGAAATGAATAATAAAAAAGGCTGTTTACAACTTTAGCTAACACGTGGGCAGAACATGACCTTGGTAATAACCAATCATTTTCGCTGAGTGTTTACAAATCTCTGAACCAAGGTGAGCTAAAACTAGTAATAAAGCAACACTTTTGCTTTTCTAATCAGGTCAAAACAAAAGACTGAATTTTCCGAAAAAGTCAAATCCCGTGAAAATTATCATTACAATAAAAAGTATTGAAACAAAAATAAAATAAAAAAAGAATTTAAAACTAACACACAAGTAATTAAATTACATATACGTAACGGTATATCGTACTGTAGGCTAATATTGCTAACAAAAATACTCAATACTAAATAATAAAACAGGGATCTATCAAACTCATGATTTAATTCAATACAACATCATACGTATATATTCTGTGAATTGTTTGAGCCACAGCTGTTTTCGTTATTGTAAACCATGAAAAGAAAAAAAAAATAAGAAATTAATGTGATGGTCCATTTCTATTTTGTTCTGATTTCTTTAATATGTTTAAATTGACCTGGAACATCTAGTCGATCGTCACGCAAGAAGTATTATATGTAAATTTATGAGCTGAGCATCAGCCTTTCACATTCTGTAACCAGGTTTGCGAAACCAGGAATAACTACTAAAATAATATAGGTATGTGTGTTAATTGCTTTTCCTTGTTATATAGTATTACACATGGTCCGAAACAGCCATGGTCTGAATTAGCCAACATTCGTCTCAGGTTATGCGTTTTCTTCAACCTTTCCATCCTATGCTATTACGGACCATGTGGTTATGCATGACAAGGACCGATCATGGTTTTGATGCCACTCTCATATACTCCACCCGGAACCCGTTTTAGCTCGATAGCACAAAAATAATTACACGCGGAGTAGTCGTATCTAACAAACTTAATAATAGTCAAACAGAGACAGCCAGCTTCAATTTTCAAACCATTACTCCAATAATTTTTTTCAATGATCTAACTTATTAGACTTATACTATTGGGGAGATGAGGAGGGGAAACAAAACTATTTTAGCTTCATTTGGCCAAACATATATGTAGTGGCCAATTGAAAATTGATAGCCATCTTTGTTTCGTTTAAGGATATGTATTGGACATGTATCCAAATCATAAAATTTCATTTATATTTTGGTCCTTACTGACCACACTAACCCCGAATGTTTTACAAATAATTTTATATGTCTTATTTGTATTTTCCAGAGAAATGGACCAGCTTTGTATCACCTATGCAAGTTAAGTTCTATTAAGAGAGAATAAAGATTCATTTTCATTGAAGCATTTGAAGAAATGTAAGTCGATTCGTTTTCATGCAAATTCATGCGATTAGGATATAAATATAATGTACAACACACTAACTTGACAGCTAATTCGATGCTGTCATATGTCAATCAGATGATGTCACAGGTCATTCGGATGCTGTCATTAGATATCCAAATATGGCCGCCATATCATGGTGACCAAGACGTAAATCTTCTTATGTCAACTCCCCCAGTAATGATGGTGATATTGACATAAGGTTTCACCAAAGGACTTCATTTGATATCTAGTTGGACGTAAATGAAAATGGTGCCCTGCAGATATCAAATATTTGTACCGCAATGAAGATAATGAAAGTCTTGTCACTAATTCTCCTGAAAGGATTGTCATATTGGCATGAGGTTTTCGCCAAAAGTCTTCTAATAGTGTTTAGTTTATCCTAAATAAAAATGGTGCTGATCTCGCATCCAATATGGCTGCCACAGCAACTAACTTAAAAAATCTTATCACTAAAGAAAAATCAGAAATGGTTTGAACACTCAGCAAGCTGAATAAAATCATATCTCCACTGTCCTACGTAAAGATCTGACAGTGACGCCTTAGTGGTCATGTTCTGGTGACCTATATTATTACCATAATCGCTAATTTTATCGGCCAATCAGATAAAGCCATATACCTTCGCGTTTGAGGGACTGAGCAATACGGTTGAAAAGCATCAAAGTATGCCGAATGATTTGGTTCACTTTCCAATATCTGAAAGTTTCAATTCCATTGCTAATTCTAACGTCACCAGATCATGACACTGAGCGGTCGCTGTCAGATTTTCACGTAGGACAGTAGAGATCGGATTTTAATAAGATTGAACACTCAGCAGTTCCAAAGAAGAACTAGTGTTACCTTTAATTCCTGGAAATTCTTTTTACAACTGACGAGGGTATGTCCCATCCAGGGAGTTTTGTCTGTAGTAATAATAATAGCAAGGCTGTAGTTTTTATTACTCTATTCTTTTGTATAAAAAAGTCATTAGGCTGCATAATAATAACTCTGTTAACACGAGTTACTTGGAATAAAACTGTTCGATACTTATATGGCGATTAAAGTTAGTTTCACACTTAATTAAGATTCTGTTTTGTTTTAAAGGGTTGGAATCATTTGCCAAACATATACAAGTCAACAAACTAGCATACTGTACACTATTATAAACTATATTCCCTTTACAATGCAAAACAAAAACCAACAAACATTAAATAGAAGCAAAGACATCAAAAAAGTAATCTAGCAATTCATCCTAGACCACGTGACTCCAAGCACTTCCTGGCAGATGAATCTTGTACCCTGTATTAAGTTTATACAATACAAAACAAAATGTGTTTATTAGTAATTTACCAGTATGTGTGTCACTATTTAAATAGTTATTCAAAAACGTTCGTCTAATTATGGAAGGAATACTTACGTCACTATGGAAATGGCGCAGCTGATGGTTTGATTGTAAGCTCCTCGATGATATAGATACATTTTGGAGAATTTGTGTACTTATTATGCTTAAATGCTCTTAAAGAAGCATTGTCAAGCTTTTATACGATCAAGATGACCTCTAGTAAGGAAGATAGGTCAAATGAAGGTGTCAGTCCAGTCGGAATATTATGTGGCTGAAACAGAAATAGGGACTGCCAGATGGCCACAATTACTACAGAAGAATAATTCCTGGGTGGCTTCATAGAGACTGTCAAGGTCTCAATTCGGAGTTGTATTCAATAATGGATTCAGCAACACTTGCTATTTCTTAAATTGTCAGCTACAAAACCTCTTAACACCATTCTTCAAATTCACGCCAATAAATCTACCAAACTCTTTCAGTAACAACTTAAAATAGTTTATGTGAACCTAGAGTCACCTCATCTCCTATTACAGAGAAGGCAAACAAGAATACATTTACACAGCACCACTAAAAGAAGAATGTAAATTAACATGCCCCTTTATAATATACACGAACTTTAAATCTATCAAAGCTCGTGTGGTTAAAATTGTTGAAGCTGTCCAACCCAACATTATTTTTGCTGCACAATGGGCGTCAAAAGTAGAAAAAAAAAATATAAGAAATATTTTTTTAAATATCAAGAGATTTCTTTAGGTTCTTCAACATTAAAAATTTCTGGAATGATGGAAGCATTGCTTATCAACATTTTTTGTGTTGTTTGTATGTTCAAGTCATTTTCGACATACATTGTTCGTTATCCATTCAATAGTCACTTTCAGTCTATACAAACTGCCCCTGAATCGTGCACACGCGACAGTTATATGCACATGTGCAAATACTTCACGATGGAATAAAAACACACGGACCCGGCACATTATTCCATGCAGGGGTGAGAATTCTCTTAAACTGCAACAATGATTTCCTATTTAACATTCATGAATTTTTCGAAACTGCTAACATCTTTTCCAACATCTCTCGTCTACTGAGCCAAACTGCAACAACAGGGTGGAATATTAAGCATGTGTATGATTTCAATATTTACCGTCGGAGATGATAGCACCCACAACATGCAATTGACTTTTCCTTTACAAACACACTGATACTATATGGTGCAAGCGCTACAGATATATTACATTGGAAACCTCACAGATGATAACTTTTTGAAAATGAGCATGGTTTTCTTTCAGCTAGGCTTTTTTGTTCTTGAAAACTTTGCAACCTAACTTTACAAAAAGTATAAGGTTATGAAACCTCCTTACTGGTAGCAAGTTGTTTTGATCGTTCTGGTCTAGCTATCCCCATGTTTGAAATAGAATCAGATTTGCTAGTCATATTAAGAGTAAAAAAAGCAGACGCGCTCGGAAGTAATTGTGTAATGAAAGCAATAGTGTGTGGGAAGATTATGCTTGTGAACTGGAATAAATGTTATTGCTTGCTGTTGCACAGCTTGCACGTCTGTCCTTTAAAACAGTCGGTGGTTGCATTTAAAACCATGAAAATTATGAGCCACTGCCTATAAGGTTCGCTTCATCACCTCAAGACACAGCCAACCAAAAGTGAGTAAGACTTAATGCTAGTAATACATCATAACGTCAAACCAGATTACGGTGTCACCATAAGAGACTGCAAACTTAAAGCATTACAAAAAACGTGTCTAAGTGAGTTCTAACCACAACTATTGCAGTTTAATGAAATTTGTTATTTTCACTCTTCTTTCTTTATTTTCTCGTGTGACGAATACAATCTTTGGCTTAGCTTCTATTAGTATGAATTTAATTAAATTTGTTAGTGTAATGTTTGGCTGTGGAATGCATGGAGAAAATATAAATGACTCAATTAGTCTTATACATTTCGGATGGAAATAGACACTTTTGGAAGAGCCTATGTACATGGGTCACAAATGTAAGGTCTTATCTTTAAACAAAACATTGTTGATTTAATAATATTTGTGTATTAAGTTTAATGCAAGTTAATAGAAATTAATCTGAATATCGAACATACAAGATCAAAGTTCTGCGAAGAAAGCAGACAATTTAAAGAGAAAACAATTATAAAACAGCTCAAGACATACTTTAAATAAATGTCCCCTAAATGGTAGAAAGCAGATAATTAAAGGATAAAATATTATAAAACAGCTATTTGCATGATTTAAATGAAAATCCCACAAAAGGTATAGATGGATAGATTTTCTTTCTCAATACGGCACTATAAACATTATCTGCTGAACATCACATGTTCCATAAGATGTATTGAACAATCGATTGACCATAATAAAAAGCTTTCCAGCACGTCGCCATTTGTAACTGAAACACTGCACATATTTGTAAATTATTTGAAGATACAATGTACTTATTTTGAGTGCATTTCGTACTACTTTTAGAAACTAGAATTTGATACCGATTACAAAAAGAGAATGTCTGCCTGGATTTCTCTCATTCTGTGATCTAAACTAACTGATTGCTAGTGGTCATAAGATTTGTGATGAATGATGTGTCCATCACTGAAGCCTTGTACCGTTAATTCATAGACCTTTGGTGATGTTCATTCTACATTTCCGCATGAGAACATGCTGCTCAAGGTCACCACGTGTTTCACGTGCAAAGAACTGTAAGACGGTAGTGTAGACACAGCATTTGCTATGTTCCTTTACTTTCTGCCTACCTGGGATATGTCAGTAGATTGTTGCACCGTCTCTGTGTACAATAGGATCTCCCTTGTATGTAAACACTACCGTAATATAACAGACATACGGCAGTCTCGTGCGTGAACTACGCAGTGCATACACGATAGGATGGAAGAATGCAGACTAGGCTCATTATTCCACACAAGGGTAGAACGTACTTTCATTTTTATCATGTAGAAAAAATCTTTTCTTCATATAACTCCCATCCTTTATTAGTGTTTGGAAAATGCATACGTTTTCCATAATGTCTCCTGTGCCCTCAATTAGACCATATAACAGGTGTTAATATTTATCAAGTTATGTTTATACAGTTTGTCGTCGAGAAAGAGAACACACCATTCACGTAGGAAGGAACTCTTCCTATGTGATGAACTAAAGTTAATGGGAAGCAAGATGTAGGAGTCACTTCTCTTGGCTTTGTCGGCAACAGTTTCTTATAGTTATGGTTTAGTTTTAATTGAAAAGCATTTCATAAACCCAATGACTGGTTCTCGTCATTCTCGCGTTTATTATTATAAAGCTCAGGGACGGAGAAGTTCAAGTGTTGGGGGGGGGGGGGTTGATGCCCAAAATTTCACAATAGCCACAACATTCTTCGAAAGGGAACTAAAGCAAAGTCTATGCGTCTATTGCTCAAAGTGTGCATAATACCCAACAATCAAGAGCAAGAATAAAAATGATGGTCAAATTTCAAGTGACAAGTGACTGTATTTTTGTGTGTGTACGATTATCTTTACCTTGGCTTTTTTGTTAATGGGGGGGGGGTCTCCAGAAACCCAGGACCTCCTACCCATCCGGCCCTGAAGGTAACACAATACATTTTGCATCATCTCCGCTCGCTCTATTGACTTATGTCATAATCACGTTATTCGAATCGTCCCGCAAAAGATGTGGTTAAGCTATTTTCTATTTATTTCCATGTATTTCCTACCAAACTCCACCCCGGATTTTTTCATACCTTCACACCTAATTCAATTCCTTTCTGCACAATGGGGAAAAAATTAGAAGAAATACTTAAAAAATATTTTTTTATAAATATCAAGAGAGTCCTCTAGGTACCTTACCATTAAAAATTTCTGTGATGATTTGGAAGCATTGCTCATCAACATTTTTTTTTTTTGTTGCTTATATGTTTAGGTCGTTTTCCAAATTCGTTGTTTATTATCCATGCTGCAGACTTTTTATTGCAGGTAACAATACCGTTATGTCTTGCACATACGACAGTTACATGTACGAACGACGACTATACGTGCACGATGGTATAGAAGAACCTAGACTAAGAACATTATTCAATGCAGGGGTAATTGTAACAATGGCTTCTTATTTAACACATACAATTCATGAGTGTTTCGAAATGATAAAATCTTTTCTAATGTCGCTCGTCTACTGAGCCAAACTAAAACAACAGGGGGGAATATTAAGCATGTGTATGATTTCAATATTTACCGTCCGAGATGATAGCACCCACCTACAAGAACAATAGACTGTTCCTTTACAGACAACCTGTTATTGTATGGTGCGAGCGCAAGAGGTATGTTATTATTGGAATCTTTACAATTTACTGGTTCTTGAATATAAACATGGCTTTCTTTCAGCTAAGGTTATTTCTTGCTCTTTATAGGTCTGCAATCTAACTTTGCAGTAAGTAATATGATTGATATAGACAAGAAACCTCCATGCTGGTAGCACGTTCTAGCCTTGTAACCCCATGATTGAAATAATATCCCCTGTGAGTTTGTGTTCAAGTTGTTTCTGACCTAGTTTCATGCACGTACTGCAGGAAATGTCACTCGAGATGGAGTGCTGACCGTTTGTTTTGTGTCGTCTATTATGTACCGTTGACACGATGTTAAATAATTTTAGCCCTATATTTGGACATGAACGAAAACAAAAACAACCAACCCCCCCCAACCCTCCCCAAACAAAAACAAAACATAAAAAACAAAAACAAAAAACAAAATAAAACAAACAAAAGCAAGATGAAAACATGGATGACATGTTCTTGAGTAATTTCTGACCTAGTTCCATGTATGAGCTACAATACAAGTTTCAGTTAACACGCTGCTGGGTTTATTCTGACTTAACTGTATGCATGTGCAATTGTGGATTGTACTTGAGTATAACGGTTTGAGCCCGTTTAAACACGGGGACGTAAATGTTTTGCAAGAAAAATACAATGAAGCGGTGGTGAGGAAGTTCTGACTGATTTAAACTCAATTTTAAATTTTTTAATATTTTGTCAGAAATTAAATGCTTATAAGACTCAGAGTTTTAAATTAAATTAAAATCAAAGTTTTCTATCATTTTATTTGTAGGTTTATATACGGTCTTTATGTCTTTAAGACTAACCAGCCTCATGTTTTGGTTTCAGTTTCAGATGTTGATTGAAATCCAAGTGTAAGTTTTGGGACCGAGCTCTGGAAACAGCTGCTTTATATCTAGGTATATGCACAGTAGTAATGATTGAAGAAATCGAATGAATGATGCTATTTGGATGAACTTGTCCAGTCTTCTTGTGGGTTTCACAGCTCTTTGAAACTCTTTTGTATTCCATTTGAAACGATGCACACAGGAAAGACCCCACATACACAAGCACGGACACACAAATACACGTCCTTAAGTAGAATCATTACGAAAGACAGCAGAGGTTGTACTCGTCTTTTCTACAACATGGTCTCACAAAGTATATTTAGCTGTTTTCATTCATTCGGTCTTCGTGCTTTTACTGAACACGATACAATGAAAATGGAAGGACAAGAAACAAAAACACGGAAGTTTCCGACTGTCTAGACCTGGGACAGCGCTGAGTGCAATTATCGATTCCCATTGGTCGATATCATGCCTTAGAGTTACCTTTTTGTGTGCACGAGTTCGTCCATTGAGAGCTGGGAATTCTATTTAGCGCTGATTAAAACTTTTGTGCTTTTACAAATCATTTGCATAGGTAAGAAATGTCTTTTGGAATGATTCTACCATTTGTGAAACAAGATGGTGGTTCGCTGTCCTTGTCTTAATATACAGAAGCTGCGATAAAGGGAAGAAAATGTAAGCACTATCTAACGTCAAGAGGCTGTGTTTGCTGTCAAAAAGATGAAACTTAGTACGTAGGTCGCTTTCCAAATATGATAATTTTCCCAAGGTGTTTATTTATATCTTTATTGTAATTATCTTTGTCAGATTTTCCAAAGAGCCGTGGCAGTCTCCTGAGCTAATGTATTTACAAATAAGTAATCCTAAAAGGCATAATGAGAAACAATAAAGTAAAGGTCGTGGCAAATGTAATCCCAAAATTATTTCTTGTACCTTTTAAGTGTCTCTTAATTAAACAATTAATATAATTCAAAACGTATATATGAGCTTGAAAATTATAAACTTGAATATTTAAAAAAAAGCTTAAAATAATTCTAAATAAAACTTAAAGAATGAAACATTTAAGTGAGGTAAGTTAAGTTACCTATAACTAAACTGCATATCTTGTATTTTCAGATCAGCACTTCTTTTATTTAGATCACACTAGACCATATTACGGCCAAGAAAAGAAACGGACCTAAATTTAAAGAATGTAACTTTTTAAAAATTTAAATTCCATCTTTTAAGCAAGTAAAATGCAATCATCGTGGGAGGGCCAGTCTTATTTCTCACGTTGGGGAACGATGTGCGCTTGATAAGACACAAATCTTCACGCACTAACAAATGTACAATGCACATAGACATTTTTTCTTTTCATTACACTTAGTAAAACTGAACAATATTTGACATAAATTAGTCTGTCAGCAAATATGAACACAGGATGAAGTCGAAACAATACATGCTCACATAAACTGACACCTAACGCAAAGGGGAGAACACTTTCTATAACTTTATAAACCTAAAAGGTCAAGGTCACGCACAATTTCAAAACACAGAACGAGGAGGAAAGGAAAGGGAGGGAACTCGCATAATATGACGTTCAGCCTAAAGAGAGAAGTACGAACCCTGAAAATAATTTTGGCAAGATTTTGCAACAACATACCAAAATCAAACACAGAGAAATCTCATTCAGAATCTTTTTCCAAAATTTCTTCTTTTATATATGAGGGAAATACATATTACATCAAATTCTAGAGGACATGGGTGATATACATTAAAGTCTTGGAATTCGATAAATCCAGGAACATCTCTCAAAACTCAGACTAGTTGTATATGCTGGAACGTTACAGCGCGGTGTCCATAAATAAAAGTGTATATGTTATGATGCCGTATATACTGGCTTATAAAGTGTGCATTACTGCAAGCTGTGCATACCCAGATCTTCCGCCGTATAATTGCGCCGGTAGATGTGGGTTAATAATCAATACAATAAACACCATAGAGACTACTCTGCCAGGTATTACAGCAGCGGCAACCTAGAAAGACCTACGGAGTGTTAATAAGACGAAGCTGTATGGAGAAAACGCAGGAAAAAATGTTTTATTTGACTTTGGAAAAAGAGAGAAATGCTAAACAGTGAAATAACTGATAAATAAATAAACAAGGTAATAAAATTACTAAGACCATAGATATGTTTTTTTTAATAGTTATAATAAGCATTATTGTACTTATCAAGAATTTGACGATGGTTCAATTGAAAATATAACAGAAAAAAATCCTGACATATTTAACGACAATATATCTAAGCCGTTAGAGTGTGAAATATCTTATGAAGAACTCTATAAAAAGGTAAAAATATTTGAACAATACCAAAGGAATTTTGACTGGATGGCTTTACAGTTTGATTTTTCAGTTTTGGGGGTGGGGTTGGGGGTAGGAGTGAATATTTAGGAATGCTGTTGTAAGGTAATGTTATGAACCCTCTAACTGCTTTGATACTTTTGTGCGTCTGTCTGTCTGTCGGTTTTGGATTTTGTTAAATTTCAAAATATTAGGTTAATGATCGTTTGCAGTTGATCGCTAAGATTTAGTGTGTAAGTTTTACGTTACAGTTTCACGATTTGCTTGATAAAAATGTCAGCGATGTTATGATTATTGGAATAGGGAATGTTCATGTTATTTCATGAAGACTGCTTTCTAGTGTACCTATTTGGGGACAATGTATGACAAACAATGTATCTAGGTGCTACATGGACTTGATTTGCATGTAACCCACGATACAACTGGTCAGCGGTCATTATATCGACTTCGGATGTAGGAATACACATAAATTTGATGGGTCTAGTGATCCGCCTCTGGCGAAATGCACTACATATATTGCTACAGACAAGGCTGAATATACTTAGATTGTGACTTTGTGTCATTCCGCAACCATATTGTGTCTTGTGAATAAAAGTAGAAACTACTGTAGATATAGCTCAGACTGGGGGCTAATTACATCCGCGGTTCCTATCTTGACTTGGCAGAAAAGAGCGTGTATGTTCCAATTGTATATTGACTGTACGACAGCTTGATGCATTAGGGTTATTATCTCAGTCACCGTAAGAAGCAAGAAAAGAAAACAAGAATAACAATTGCCTAAGAAGCAAGAAAAGAAAACAAGAATAACAATTGCCTAAGAAGCAAGAAAAGAAAACAAGAATACCAATTGCCTAAGAAGCAAGAAAAGAAAACAAGAATAACAATTGCCTAAGAAGCAAGAAAAGAAAACAAGAATAACAATTGTCTAAGAAGCAAGAAAAGAAAACAAGAAAAACAATTGCCTAAGAAGCAAGAAAAGAAACCAAGAATAACAATTGCCTAAGAAGCAAGAAAAGAAAACAAGAAAAGCAATTGCCTAAGAAGCAAGAAAAGAAAACAAGAAAAACAAATGCCTAAGAAGCAAGAAAAGAAAACAAGAATAACAAATGCCTAAGAAGCAAGAAAAGAAAACAAGAATAACAATTGCCTAAGAAGCAAGAAAAGAAAACAAAAAAAACATAAAAGAAAACAAGAATAACAATTGCCTAAGAAGCAAGAAAAGAAAACAAGAATAACAATTGCCTAAGAAGCAAGAAAAGAAAACAAGATAAACATAAAAGAAAACAAGAATAACAATTGCCTAAGAAGCAAGAAAAGAAAACAAGAAAAACATAAAAGAAAACAAGAAAATCAATTGCCTAAGAAGCAAGAAAAGAACACAAGAAAAACAATTGCCTAAGAAGCAAGAAAAGAAAACAAGATAAACATAAAAGAAAACAAGAATAACAATTTCCTAAGAAGCAAGGAAAGAAAACAAGAAAAACATAAAAGAAAACAAGAATAACAATTGCCTAAGAAGCAAGAAAAGAAAACAAGAATAACATAAAAGAAAACAAGAATAACAATTGCCTAAGAAGCAAGAAAAGAAAACAAGAATAACAATTGCCTAAGAAGAAAGAAAAGAAAACAAGAATAACAATTGCCTAAGAAGCAAGAAAAGAAAACAAGAATAACAATTGCCTAAGAAGCAAGAAAAGAAAACAAGAATAACAATTGTCTAAGAAGCAAGAAAAGAAAACAAGAATAACAATTGCCTAAGAAGCAAGAAAAGAAAAGAAAACAAGAATACCAATTGCCTAAGAAGCAAGAAAAGAAAACAAGAATAACAATTGCCTAAGAAGCAAGAAAAGAAAACAAGAATGACAATTGCCTAAGAAGCAAGAAAAGAAAAGAAAACAAGAATACCAATTGCCTAAGAAGCAAGAAAAGAAAACAAGAATAACAATTGCCTAAGAAGCAAGAAAAGAAAACAAGAAAAACAATTGCCTAAGAAGCAAGAAAAGAAACCAAGAATAAAAATTGCCTAAGAAGCAAGAAAACAAAACAAGAAAAACAATTGCCTAAGAAGCAAGAAAAGAAACCAAGAATAACAATTGCCTAAGAAGCAAGAAAAGAAAACAAGAAAAGCAATTGCCTAAGAAGCAAGAAAAGAAAACAAGAAAAACAATTGCCTAAGAAGCAAGAAAAGAAAACAAGAATAACAAATGCCTAAGAAGCAAGAAAAGAAAACAAGAATAACAATTGCTTAAGAAGCAAGAAAAGAAAACAAGAAAAACATAAAAGAAAACAAGAACAACAATTGCCTAAGAAGCAAGAAAAGAACACAAGAAAAACAATTGCCTAAGAAGCAAGAAAAGAAAACAAGATAAACATAAAAGAAAACAAGAATAACAATTTCCTAAGAAGCAAGAAAAGAAAACAAGAAAAACATAAAAGAAAACAAGAATAACAATTGCCTAAGAAGCAAGAAAAGAAAACAAGAATAACATAAAAGAAAACATGAATAACAATTGCCTAAGAAGCAAGAAAAGAAAACAAGAATAACAATTGCCTAAGAAGCAAGAAAAGAAAACAAGAAAAACAATTGCCTAAGAAGCACGAAAAGAAAACAAGATAAACATAAATGAAAACAAGAATAACAATTGCCTAAGAAGCAAGAAAAGAAAACAAGATAAACATAAAAGAAAACAAGAATAACAATTGCCTTAGAAGCAAGAAAAGAAAACAAGAAAAACATAAAAGAAAACAAGAATAACAATTGCCTAAGAAGCAAGAAAAGAAAACAAGAAAAACAATTGCCTAAGAAGCACGAAAAGAAAACAAGATAAACATAAATGAAAACAAGAATAACAATTGCCTAAGAAGCAAGAAAAGAAAACAAGATAAACATAAAAGAAAACAAGAATAACAATTGCCTTAGAAGCAAGAAAAGAAAACAAGAAAAACATAAAAGAAAACAAGAATAACAATTGCCTAAGAAGCAAGAAAAGAAAACAAGAAAAACAATTGCCTAAGAAGCACGAAAAGAAAACAAGATAAACATAAATGAAAACAAGAATAACAATTGCCTAAGAAGCAAGAAAAGAAAACAAGATAAACATAAAAGAAAACAAGAATAACAATTGCCTTAGAAGCAAGAAAAGAAAACAAGAAAAACATAAAAGAAAACAAGAATAACAATTGCCTAAGAAGCAAGAAAAGAAAACAAGGAAAACATAAAAGAAAACAA
>JAECUM010048210.1:0-11041 GCA_016617855.1 Megalonaias nervosa
CGATAAACATACATACATACATACATACATACATACATACATACATAGTCATTCGGACCGCTCTCTGGAACTCTTGATGGCCAAGTGGTCTAAGGTGCTCGCTTAGACAGGTCACTGACATTTCACCCATGTCCGCGTGGGTTCGGCCTACATGGTTGTGTGAGAAAGCTTCCAGGTAGCTTCCGGTGGGTCGGTTCCTGGGTTCTGCTGAAAAATGGCTTTAAATCCACAACAAGAACAACATCGGACCAGTCTTCACACCTGCCTGTCCCTCTCCCTAGGTCGGCACTGCGGTGCTACCCCGCTTCCACGCTTATGGGCGGTGTTAAATAATGAATGGCAAGTTCCGGTGAAATAGACACTTCAAACAGTATCAGCGGGGCGGAGACAGGACGCTGGCATTGGCTAGCGTAAGCTAACGCCAACCCTAGAGACACTCCGTCGCAGTCGACCCAACTTCTTTGCACAAGCCACTTGGCCCAGTGTCAAGGTTCGCCTGGCTCGTTAACCCAAATCTTTTCAACAACCTGTTTTTCCAACCAAGCGAGAAACGAGGAATCTGTTCGCATGCAAACACTAGCGACATATAGTGCTTAGCAAAGCCAATTGCAAAATGAAAGTGAGTTGTGAGAATTAGGAAATGTTGGCCCTATGCTTGTTAACTCTGTACCATCGTAACTCTACTTACAAATATTTATTTATTTTTATTTTTAAGTCGACATTATTTTCAGACAGCATGATTGTGTGTGTGGGATAAATCCTTTCATCTGCGGTACAGAAACAGAATTCAAGATTTCTGAGGACAAGGGAGTTTGTCAATTTAGTTTGGATTTGCAGTGCTGCAATCATGAATGACCAATCGTACTTTCATTGGGATTTCTTTAGACAACCTCTACAGTCCCCAAATTTGAATCTGGGATCATCTTTAATTGATATAAGGTAAGATTAGTAATTATGTTCATTAATTAGTAATTAAGATAGTTTGATATGATTGATATTTACATCAGAACCTTTAACGCGCACAACAGTGTTGATTTTGTAACACTGATGTTAGAACAATTGTCTCTATTATGTGTACAATGATATATTTTCATCAATTTTTAACAAGTCGCTTTTCAGTCAGATTTAAAGTCTATGAAATTAGTTCGCAATTCATTCGCTCAGTTTATTGCAGATAGTTAGTTTGCTTGTTTGTTAATTGATTGGTTTGTAATATAGCTAGTTTGCCAGCTAGTTGGTAGTTTGTTTGGTTGGTTGGTTGATTAGTTATTTATGTAGCACGTTCGTTGTATGGCCTGTTATTTACTAAGTTATTAGTTCGATCAATCTTTACATAGTTTTCAACTATTAGCGTGTAATGCAAATCAGATTTCCTTATAATTTAAATGTTTGATAATGTTACACATAACAATTTTATGCATCCCATTTTAAATAATAATTCCTATATTGATCAATACCCTCCGTCAACCTTTCTTTCTTTCTATCTGTCCATCTATCTTTCCTTCCTTGCCCGCCCCTCCCCCATTAAAAAAAACAAACAACACCGAACCCCCTCAAAATGGTTACGTGGGGATTAAAGGAAATTTCGATCTCGTGAAAAAGTAGCCGATTAAATAAACTTGTATGATGTCGTGTATGGGAGTATGAGAGTCGTGCTGTCTTGCACATTTCAGGGAGTAATATACATTACACATATACAGTATATTTAGAAACTAATTTGAAAATTTAATTCATTATCAGAATGAATACTGTATATTTAATGCGCGGTATTTAGTGACTATTTTTTTCCCATATCTCTTGGATAAAATGGTCATACATACATACATACAATTAGTGAAAAAAAATTTGTAAATCTGCCTTTATTGAATCCTCTCTCTCTCTCTCTCTCTCTCTCTCTCTCTCTCTCTCTAATTCTTTTCTAACAAATCTTAAATCCTAAAGACATTTTAAAATTTAAACTTGTGTATTTTAAAGTTTAATATACACATTTATCATCATGAAATACAATTTTTTCTGATGATAAATCTGCTTTGGTACTTTTTAAGGAACAATTCGTTTCACGCTCTGTTTATTTGTATGTTAGATGTGCAGTTTTTGTTAGCAATGCAACTCTGATATATGAATAGTAATCACTCAGTCAACTGAGCTTTTGCTGACAATGTTTGGGTTTTGTGGTTTAAGGCCAATTTTTTCAGCACATGATACATGGCGGACAGTACATTGGTGGTGGATAAACCCGGGAAAAAACCCAACAAAAGACAACAACAACAAAAAACACCTAACCATGGGAAGGTACTTACTGGCAAGCTTTATCACATAACCACGTTGGCCAAGCTGAGACTCGAACCCAGACATACAGAGGTGAGATGTGAATTACTTGCAAAGTGAGTTGTGATGTAAATTGTCTGTAGAGGAGATCGCCTGACACCGCTCTGACATCCGGTGCCCCTTTGCTGAAAATGCATTTCATTACTCTGTACAATGCCAAATAACTACGTTTCATATACCAATCAAGTTTAGTGGCCGAGTGGTCTAAAGCGCTCACCGTTACGGATCACTGCCATCTCACCTCTGTCTGCGTGGGTTCGAGTCTCGGGCTCGGCCAATGTGGTTATGTGAGAAAGCTTGCTGGTAGCTTCTCGTGGGTCGGTGGTTCTTTCCGGGTTCTCCCGGGTTCTTCCTCCACCATTAATACTGGCCGCCATGTATAACCTATCTTGTGCTGAAAAATGGCGTTAAACCCTACAACAACAACAACCAATCAAGTTTAAAATACATGTCGTTTTTCAGGAATAAGTTTGTAATAAATAAAATGTAAATGCTAAAATGTTTAAACTGTTCCTCGAAAATATGGTCATATATTTTTCTTGTGTAATGTAACAGTCGATCTTAGTAAATGTCTCTTATTTTAACTATGTGACATTTATATCAATCGAAATCAAGACATCGTTTTGTAATTAGGATCAAGCATTTAACATCATAACTTGAAAATATAAATCTGGTAATTATTTTATTTTTAGTCCAGTATTTTAAGAGATCTGAAGTGATTATGAGTCGTTTTAGATACTTTATCATTATTTAAGGTTTCACTCCAGAGTTTAATTCTTCGTACTGACTTTCTAGAAGAGATCAATCTCTTAAATGTTTTCAAGCACAATGAAAGTAAGACCGAGTAAAAAAAAATGTGGGAAAATAGTCCAATGTGTAGTATTTTGTAGTTTAAAACAGAACGTGAACGTTCACACGAATCGCACATATTTTGTAGAAACTACGAATGAAGTGTTGTCCTCATCAGTCTAATAGATTATGGTTTCATTACAATTACAAAATTATTTATCGATTTTGATCTTATGTTTTTGAAGTTAATATTTCGTCAGATTGAAAAGAGACTGACGGACAAACGTGAGGGACAAACTGAGTCTTTCTCTTGAAAAAAGACTGAGGGATAGAGAATATATATATATATATATATATATATATATATATATATATATATATATATATATATATATATATATATATATATATATATATATATATATATATATATATATATATATCTGATGCGACATATGAATATATGCAGGAGCATCTGCAGGTCATTTTTGAACTTTGATTTGGTGTACTCCATGGTCTACATTTCATAAAGCACCAAAACAAAATGTTCAAAAATGTCATTTATTCCTCCAATAAAAGCATTACTTTTTTCAGTAAAATTGATGAATTCCGCATCAGTTAGGTTAACCTGCAAAATCCAAGAGCAACATAATTACCAGTTCTTTGTAGAACACGTTTTTCCTATGCACTAAATACTTTTGTATGCTAGGTAAAATTGATAGGCGTTTGCAGACACTTTGCAAGAAGAAATTAATCCAGAAAAAGATTACAACTTTTAATTTACATTGAAATACGTTTTTAAAAAAACAAAATTGAGACAACAATTTAAACTTTAATTGAACAATATGATTTTTTGGTATATATATATATATATTCACTTTAAATGTCGATTTGTCCTTCTGAATGAGATTATTACGGTCTGCTTTACATAAATGTAACCTTTTCAACTTTTACGTTTAGTCATTTGAAAGGAGAGAGAGAGAGAGAGAGAGAGAGAGAGAGAGAGAGAGAGAGAGAGAGAGAGAGAGAGAGAGAGAGAGAGAGAGAGAGAGAGAGAGAGAGATTTACACAGTTTTTAAAATTTGGTTCTATAACCAATTCATTCTTTGTTGTGATTAGATGAATAATCAATATTCAGTTCTCAGAACAGCACAAGATTTACAATTCATTTTATTTTTTTTTAAATAATTTTATTCAAATCAGTTGAATCGGAAATAAATGATATTTTTAATGTGAGGAATGACTAAGTAAAATTAAATTTACCTCAAGTCCCAATCATCAAGAAATTCTTTAATTTTGTTTTGGTTTGCATTTGTTTAAATGCGATCATATCTTTGAACGGAACAGTGCCTGAATTAAGTTCCGATTTCGTCCTTACATGGAAAATGTGCTCTCATTACCGTGTAACTAAAGATTTCACATCTGAATGAATTTGCACCATAATAAGACAGAAGATATATTGAACTAAGTAAACAAGATTATATCTAAATAAATAAATATATAAATATATTTAAATAAATACCTACAGACTTATTTTAAATATATCTGATTCCTACATAAGCAAATATATAATCCCTACGAGATTAAGTTATAAGTAACGAAGAAGGCATATGTTTCTCATATTAAATCTGTATTTTTTTTATCCTCTTAGATGGTATATGTTTGAAAAATCACGAACGCAATTAAATTAAAAGAAAAAGAAACAAGAAAAAGGATGAACTCTTTTAATTCTAGTGAACGATGTTACTTTTGTCTTGTATTCTTTGAGATAATATAAAATTTATTTTTGAAACACTAATATGCAATCTGTTGTAGTAGTAGTAGTAGAAATACACATCATATATGGGATGAATATTTGTTTACGAGCCCTAGGCTTTTATTCCCCAGGAGAGAAAATAAAAGGGTTTGGAAAGGAGAGGAATTTAAAGTATGATATTGTTTCAAATTATATATATTTCAATTATTAGCTATCACATTTACTCTTGATGTTCGTCTTATTCTGATACACATTCGTAAGCTCCAGCTGTTAATGATTTTAATCCAATGATTATTCTAAAATTTATCCTATTTTTTTAGAGGTCTACCGCATGCCGTTTTTTGTTTTTTTTTTTCGCATCCCGCGTTCATCACTGATGTAAAGAGCTATTTGTAAATAAAACTCATATCTAATAAATAACAAATATAGTTATTTGTGTGATTATATAATGGCAACCGTCTATTAAGTCATTATAACAAACATTAAATTAGGAAAGCATTTCATGAATTAATGGTTTACACTTTAAATCGATTTACATTCATTGTAAGGACAAAATGTGCTGTTGTTTTATCCCCACTGTTATACTGTATTAACCAAAATTAGATTTCTTGCTTTAATTAAAATGTATGTAATTTTTTTACAAGTTGAAGAAACTACCTTTGCTGCCAAATTTGCCAAAGCTGGTGAAGGAGAGAACATTTTTTAATTTTTAATTCAACGTGTAAACAACTGTTGATGATTGAAAATGCTTTTCATTTTCTAAGCCTTTTCTGTGTGACGTAAAATATTGTCATTTTTTTTTTCTAGTTTATTTTTTGAACTTTGGCTCAAAATCTGGTACGGCGTTGGCTTTACCAACCGTATCAACAGCGATAGCTTCAAAGCACATTCGATTTAGGGATAAAAATGTCAAACTTTCATACTTTTTATTCAATAAGCAAATAAAAGCTAACCAAGTATGTATCATGTTTAGTACGTATAATCTATGTGATCGCATTTCTCACTTCAGACACTGTTTAATTATACATTTTGAAAATAAACAACAGGTACCACGGAAAGGTATTTGCATCAAAAAAAAAAAAAAGAGACGAATCAAAGAGAGTTTAGACGTAATATATTATTCAGTCTCAAAATATTGTTCATTTTGATCCATGTGATGAGACGCCATTGAATTGCTGTGACGTCAGTGATGTTATTATCCCGGAATAACAACAACGGGCGTGAAGGTAGTTCAGAATGACCACCATTACATCCGAGGTTGTTTCCCCAGCATTTAACATAAAAGGCTGAGGATGTTTCGATTGTTGCATAATGTGCAATCAGTCGGAATGTCCTCTCCTTTTTCTATAGCAATTTAGAAAATCAAACCTCTCATGTAAATAAGTGCTGTTTTTAACTGCTGTCAAGCGCGTGGTCGTTTTTCATGTCATAATAACGTCATTAAAGTCACAATAATTAGATGACGTGTCATCACAAACATCAACGTAGGCAATAATTCCAGATGACCGAAACAGAGTGAGGTCTTCAATTGTTTTTTTTTTTTATTTCAAAGATACACAAAAAGATAAAAAATGAAAACTGCATGTATTAATTTTATTGTTGAAACGTCGTCGAATGTTATTTTCAATGCCGATCATTCTGTAAGAACCTGTTCTTTGCTCATTGAACCGGATGTTCACCCATCAGAAATGCACTGATTTGGGATGTATAACTACGATTTCCTCCGAGTATCTATCAGAGACATTCAGACCATAGCGGTTATTTCTGCGAAACAAAAATATGGATCGGATTGATGTTGGCACAGTAATTTACAGCAAAATCATAAATTTTCTTCGCCGGAAACTTTGCAAAAATTTAAAACGAAAATGGAATATATTCGGATCAACTCGGATATTTTTACGATTTTATTTGACTATATGTACGAATGAGAAAAAAAATGGATACATTCCCAACTTCTCTGTTAATCCTTGTTTCGCAATTAACCGAGGTAGTCCGAATTGCAGATGTCGGCAAAAATGAGGTATGATCCGTAGGATTTATTTAAGTTACGAATGTTTCAGAGAGCCTCGCATCGAGAAAAGATGATGTTCTGAAGGAATGCGCTTTGCGAAAGAAATAGTTCTCAATATCTGTTCTCAGTAGCGCCAAATTATAAAAGTTTTTTTCAGAAATGGTTGTTAATGTTTCAGTTGATAGAAAGTATTTACAAAAACGGATGAATAACTGGAAACGAATAAATATGCCTGAATAACAGAATATATACGAACATAAAAGCCAGCAAGACAAAGCAATACTGCCGCCGATTAATTGGCGGCAGAAAAACAGTGCAGTAGCCAAACTTGATTCATCGGTAACCCTTGAGAATTTTGTCAAACGGAAAAGGACATGATTAAAAAAAAAAACTACTTATTGTTTTTATTTGATTCACATCAGGGAACACATAAATAAGGTGTAATTATAAATTTCTTGTCTACGTGGTCTGAATTATGTGATTTATTTGATAAGCCCATAATAAGACTGATTTGTTATTATTTCTATAAGGCCTTGTTTGATCATTGTTACATCTACCTGTACGCTATTATCCAGGCAGTCAGTAGTTTATTTCAGTAGACACTTGTAAACCTGGGGTATTCATTTGCATTTCATATCCTTTGACTTACAAATGCCTGTAACAGAAGATTACACGGTAGACATACAACCCCCACCCACCCACCCCTTCCAGGTCGTTCACAAGTTTGCATCGATAAAAACAAATGCTTTGGGTGTTTTGAATGTTGCAGTAAACAGCACTCGTTTTGCACCTCTAGCGCTCCGAGTTCCATTCGCTGTTCGCTAATGTACATAATTGTTGATCACGCAATGAGTTAAATCTTGACTTTCGGAGGTGCGTAGTTTAGTACGTTGTAAACCTCTTCATTTTCGGAGGTAGTTAAATCTTGCCTGTACTTCGCAATCCCATAATGCCTAAATAAAAGTGATCAGCTTCGAAAAACATCGGAACTTGTGAAGTTTGTGGTAGCTGCTGGTGGACACGAAAATAAATAAACCCAACATCTGTATCATTGAAAACAAACAAACTAGAGTGTAACTGTATTTGGATGCATTTGAACGGATGTTATTACCTGAAAGAGGCTAAAGTTGTAGTGGTACCACCTCTGAAAAATACTTTCTTTTCTCATCGAAGAAAAACATCTACAGTTGTGTATGGTATATTTCCGTATCTAGATCGAATTATCTCTCTCTCTCTCTCTCTCTCTCTCTCTCTCTCTCTCTCTCTCTCTCTCTCCATCAAGACGAACAGTTCGTTAAATACACCAACACTGTACATCTACGAAAGCAATGATGAGGCGCCATACAAATTTTATTAAATGCCTAAAAGCAAACTTGAAATGACAGCGAGTAAGTTTCAAGTGTCAGCTGATTTTAAATAATTTTCGTCATGATTGTGAAATTGGCATTGCCTCAGCTTGCAGTTCATATTTATATTCGATATTCAGTGTCATCCATAACTGTTACACTTAACGACGAAAAGTTCAAGTTTGTGGGGCTAATCTCTGTATTATATATGATAATAAAAACCGTTTAATTAGCTTTGTATCATTCGTCACACTCATAGACGTGATTGAAAACGAAGAAGAAATCGTGGAATATGAATGTTGATTGCAAACCAAAATTAAGTGATTATCGAAATTTGGGTGCATTGCCCGATGCTGAGCTTGACTGCAAGCTGTTCATGGCCAATTCACGTTAAATGGGAAAATTAAAAAAATTATTTTATAAAAATCCTAACTGGTTCATTCAGCGTCAGCAAATTCTTTTGCTTATATATACTTCGCTCCGACGGCTGTTGAATCCGACCACTCTGTGATGATGTTACACCAAACGCCCAGCAATGTGTACTGTATTAATCAGGGCAATAAACGCGTTTAAGAAAATAAAAGTCATTTCAGTTTCGTCTGAAAAGGGTAATTAATTAGACAAAAGACGCAACTGAAGTGTAATATGTGGGACATAAACGGCTAAAAATGTCGTTGTCATTAATTATTTTAACAGTTCGGAACTTCTTTTATGTATGTATTAACACAGTCTGTTCGTCTGATATATAACGTTTTGGAGCAGAAATAAAGAAATATTTTACGAGTGAAATGGAAACTGTGTTGACGCTCAAAAAGTAGATATCATTTATTTCCTACGCTTATTAACGTGAAGGTTTTGAAAACTATATACGCGCATTCCTGTGTAACGGTGCCTTGTGTTCAGATGATTGTATTGATTCTCCATTTGGTGTAATACTTATATTCCTTTAGAGGTTGTTTCATAATCATCATCATCATCAATCCCTTAACCCAAGAGGTCGCTGGGGCACCACAGTTGACTTGACAACCAATTCTCTCCATCTTTCCATGTTCTCTACTGCCCTTTGGGAATCTCCAGATCCCATGCCTGTCCACTCCTTAATGTTGTCTTCCCACCGCTTTTTCTGTCTGCCTCTTCTTCTGCACCATTGCACTGTGCCTTGCAAGATTGTTTTTGCCAGTCCAGATGATCTTGAGACATGACTGTACCACTTCAGTTTGCACTTTTTTACAGTGGTCAAGGGGTCTTCATAGGATCCGATGGCTCGTTGGATCCTGTTGTGGACTTTTTCGTTGGTTACATGGTCAATGTATGAGATGCCCAAGATCTTGCGGTAGCATCTCATTTCAAATGTTTGAATCCTTCTTTGTAGATCTGATGTGAGCGTCTATATTTCACAAGCATGCAGGAAGATAGATGTGACAATCGAGCACATCAGTCTTATTTTGGAACCAAAAGCAGTGTTGGTATCTTTCCATATTGGTCTCAACCTTGTTATTGTTGCTGTTGTCTGGGCAATCCTGCAAAGTAGTTCTGGTTTGGAACCCTCGTCTGTGATAATTGATCCCAAGTACTCAAAGCTTGTGACTCTTTCCAGCTTCTGTCCACTGACTTTTATTTCTGCACTGATGCCACTGGTGTTGTTTGTCATCAGTTTGTTTTTTTCGGCGCTAATCTCCATACCGTATGCTGTGGAGGTTGTGTCGAGGCGTTCAAGCAAGAGGTTGTTTACATGATTATATTAGTTTTATGTTGGGTATGAAGAGCAAACGATTTGAAATCCGAAATGCTGTTGGAAGTTTCGTTTTCATAGCAAGATGTGAATTCAAAATAGCATTTCATAAATGGAATATCATACTGAGAATACATGTAGAGGTGCATGGGGAGTACTCGGAGGAATGCACTGACATGTTCACTAACAAAGTACACTGACGCACAGTTCACTAATAAAGTACACTGACGTACTGTTCACTAACAAATAACTTTTTTATATAATTACCTGCAAAACTCTTTAACGATAATGCAGATCGCGAAGAATTGTAAGAAATCAATATCTGGAAACATTGTCAGCTTTGACATGGCGATCACCGTCCTTTGCTTGCGATTACGATGCACGGTGTTCACAAGGATTCACTTTCTCCCACTATGTCGTTTGTTTGAAGTTCATTGAATAATGGGACTTTCTTGTCTCCTGTGATTAAAAGCAAAGGTATGTAACAGTCCGACTGATGCCTTTGTCGTATTTTTAATAGTTCAAGTTAGTCCGCACGCGTTGAACCAGCTTGTAAATGCCTTGAAATATCCTAAATTCGGTATCTTTGACAAATCCCTGTTCTGACAACCCAGTTTTCCTACACCCCATATGAATTTGGAGCTTTAAGTGCTTTATTTAACCTTCCTTTAGAAGATATATAATGAAATTCTGTCCAGTCACACATTTTAAATTCTCTCAGAAATATGTCATAGACTTTCTTTGCTTTCCTAAACCTGACATAGTGTAGCCCACATTTGGTCTCGATTTCAGGTGACTGTGAAGGTGGATGAATGTATCTTAATTATGGGGGCACTCGAAAAGAAATTAATTAGACCTATATGTGGCAAGTACAGCCTTGAGAAGAATTCGACCGAGCGTTTACCTGTATATGACGGACAGTCTATGTATTATCTTCACAGCATGTGCAGGAAATTTACATGATATGTACATGATATGTATGTATGTATGTATGTATGTATGTATGTATGTATGTATATGAAAGCATATGTATGTATGTATGTACGTGTGTGTGTCTGTGTGTGTATGTACGTGTACGT
>JAECUM010048211.1:0-34841 GCA_016617855.1 Megalonaias nervosa
TATATATATATATATATCATACAGATTATATCTTTAATTGAAATATAAAATATGCTTATATTATATAATGCCATTTCCTGCTGGAACTAATCGTTGCGCAAGGATGTTTCAAGGATTAACTGATAAATGCAATCGAAGTTGATACGGTAATTACTGTGGATATCAGAATTAATCAACGAGGAAGGATCTACAGGTCCTAGACCGTGTTTGGGTTGTGGAAAAGGATTACGAGGAAAACTCGATATCTGCACACGTTGTGGTGGAAACAAATACCGAGTAATGCTCGACTATTACAGCAAGCGAATGTTGAAGTATCAACCATATGGAGAAAAACCTGCAACCGTTGAGGAACTTCTGCGTGATTATGTTGGAAAACCACCACGTCAGACATCATCGTAGAAATGTTATTTAGTCGATCTGAGACTTCTAGCGCCGATGAGGAATCGCGCTAAATCATATAATTATATAATAATATGTCCCGATTTCTCAGCGGCCGGTCAGACAAATTTGAAATCACAAGAACACTAACGATATGTAGTTAAATTTGATCTGACAAACAAATAAAACAATTACCGAATATTACCGCGGTGATATCAACAATAAAATAAATTTTTTTCAACGACGTGATGGATAATATTGTATCCTTGCTGATATATCCGACGATGTATTGCAAGATTGGAAAACGGATCCTTGTTTGACTCCTTCTACGTGCGTGGTAAGATATCTTATAACGCTAATCCGAGACGATCTTGAAAGTAATTTCGATGATGATCTTGAGAGTAATTTCAATAATGATCTTGAAAGTAATTTTGATGATGATCTTGAAAGTTATTTTGACGATGATCTTGAAAGATCAATCTGAGACTTCTAACCCCGATGTTGAATCGCGCTAAATCATATAATTATATAATAATATAGCGCGATTCCTCAGCGGTGTTCGATGGAAGGATTTTCACGATGACGATGATTAATTAAAATTGTCCAGAATAAATATCATGGTATCATTGAATGATTTAATTGCGCTAAATTGCATCAATGATCGTCGTAGCGAAAATTACTTCGTCGATAAACTGATACAAGGCACAGTCACAATGACAGAGCCAGTGACATTGTGGTCACTACATTCACTTTCACTGTGGGACGAGTAACACTCGTCGCTATCCTTTGCAAGTAACTCTTCCGCTGCTTTACTCGCTGTCATAATCTCGTTCAGTTGTCTTATACGAGCATTTACTTTCTTTTTTGTTTCGTACTCGTGAGATAATTTTGACCTAATTTTTTCGATTGACCCTGCAAGAGGAACAAATAATTTTACCTGATCATCTGGAACTGTAGCCAACGACTGCAACATTGCCTGCTGAATCAACTTTACAAATCTGTAATCGGATGGTACTGTATTACCTGTTCTGGAATTTTCGAAATTGTAATGATTCAAAATCGCACATAATTTTTTTTTCAGGATTAAGTTCATCAGAAATTTTTATACCGTCATGTTGGAATTGCTTAATGGCAAAAATAACAGCATTAATATTTTCTTGATTCATTATATAATAAATATTTATTTAAAACAAAAATATTTCTAACTCAGAATTAATATAATAATAAAAATATTTCTGAATAATAAAAATAAAATAATAATAATAAAAATCTGAATCAGACGTATAAAATAATAAAAAATAAAATAATAAGAATAAAAATATTTCTATGAATCTATAAAATTCTGAGAAATCTGAACAAATTTCACAAATCCGATGGGGCATTTGTACGATTAAATCAAGAAATTTGTTTGAATTTCTTAAAATCTGATGGAGTGTTTGCACGATTGAAATTGAGGAATTCGAACAAATTTCAGAGATTTTTATGGGCTGTTTGCACGATTTAACGAAGAAATCTTAACAATTTTGCTGAAGTTCAGTTTTATAATATAAAATAAATTTACAAATATTTTTATAAATCTGAAAAAATCTGACAAATCTGAAGAAATTTCATAAATCTGCTTAGGTTTTTGACATGAAAAGATTGAGAAAATTGATCAAATTTCTTAAAATCTGATGGGGTGTTTGCATAACTGAAAATGAAAACATTGCTTGAAATTCATTGATTTTGATGGGGTGTTTGCATGATTAAACTGAGAAATCTTAACAAATTTCTACAAATTCAGTTTATATAATATAAAACATTTCTAGATTTATTTTTATAAAACTGAAAAAATCCGACAAATCTGCATGAATTTCATAAATGCGCTGGGGTTCTGACACGACAAGAATGAGAAAACTGATTAAATTTCTTAAAATCTGATGGGGTGTTTGCATGATTAAACTGAGAAATCTTAACAATTTTGTTGGAATTCAGTTTATATAATATAAAATAAATTTAGAAATATTTTTATAAAACTGAAACAATCTGACAAATCTGATTGAATTTCATAAATCTGCTGGGGTTTTGAAATGAAAAGATTGAGAAATCTGAACAAATTTATTAAAATCTGATGGGGTATTTACACCATTAAAACAAGAGACTCAAACAAATTTCTCTGATTTCAATATTATAATAATAAAATAAAAATAAGAATATTTCTATGAATCTGTAAAATTCTGAGAAATCTGATTAAATCAAGAAATTCAAACAAATTGCTTAAAATCTGATAGGGTATTTATACGATTAAAATTGAGGAATTTGAACCAATTTCATAAAAATCCGATGGGGTATTTACACGATTAAATCAAGAAATTCAAACAAATTTCTCTGATATCAATATTATAATAAAACAATAAAAATAACAATATTTTTATGAATCAGAATTAATATAATAATTAAAATATTTCTGAATCAGAATTAATATAAAAATAAAAATATTTCTGAATCAGAATTAATATTAATAAAAATAAAAATATTTCTGAATCAGAATTAAATCAAAAATAAATTTTTTTCTGAATCAGAATTAATATAAAAATAAAAATATTTCTGAATCAGAATTAATATAATAATAAAAATATTTCTGAATCAGAATTAATATAATAATAAAAATATTTCTGAATCAGAATTAATATTAATAAAAATAAAAATATTTCTGAATCAGAATTAATATTAATGAAAATAAAAATATTTCTGAATCAGAATAAAAAATATTCCTCGTTGAGGAATGTTTTTTCCAGACGGCACAAACATATTATTATAGTATTTGATTCTATGGACAGCACAGATACATATAAACTTAATTAACTGAATTCTATCGATTTAACTAACTTAATTCTATGGACGACACATACACAAACGGGGCCTTCTCTACGTTCAACATATCAGGTACACTCTCCCCCATAATCAACCCCGGGGAGTGAAAAACTACACCCACCACGTAGTGACATGGTGGGAGAGTGTTTTTTCTTCTGTTGAAGTTCGAGGACTGGTGGAGTCCCACTATTAAGAAAAATTTGGCATCATACCGCTGCATCGACAATGTGTATGCCATGGGTATCGAACCCCATACCTCAGTATCAGAATCCAACGTTCTTAACACTGTACCACAGTCCTTTTCTTACAAATACGATGTTCGGAAATTACTATAATATTACCTATGTTACTACGTGAACTGCAGTGATAAATCCTACACACGTTTCAGCTGAATAAAATGCAATATAATTTCACACACGTTTCAACTAAATAAACTGTAGTGTGGATTTATTTTAATTTCACACTCATTTTAACTGAATACAACGTAGACATACTATTGGAAACAGATGTTATGACTGTAAGATCTAAAAATAACCTAACTGGAAATTTTACATATATCTACTGATCACATATACAAGCAAAATAATATGAGTTTATAAACCATAGCCAACAAAAAACACGGTTAAAATACAATTTATGAAGGAAAATACAGATCACTGACTACAGATAATTACAAAACAAAAAAAGAATCGCTATCTCGTTTAGTTGTTTTATACGAGCGTTCACACGTCACGCAATAACAAGCGGGACAACTGCTTAATTACACTCTTTACTTGACGGAGTCATCTCGCTTCATGTGTATGATATTTAAAAGTGATTCGCTGCTTGAATTTCTTTGAAAATGCCGATTTTCTTGTATTATCTGTGACAAATTTTACCGAACTCGGGATAATATAAAAATATTTAGCAGCCGCGTTTATTGATTGAAATATTATTTCTTTACCAGTCTCTGCGTTTACAGATTTAACAGCTCTCTTTCGAACCATTTTATGGATACCCGTCTCACCAAGTCTACAATTCTGGCTTTGTGTAACAGCCCGCAAGTTAGATAAAGAATTATCTTTCTGATTTGAGTTATTATGATCTATCACAAGTCCATCTTTCATTATTCCAAGAAAACATTCGAATACAAATTTATATGATACATATTTTTAATTTTTTCCAACACTAAACATGAAATACCCAGTATTAATAACAAAGCCATCTGGTTTTTTCAGTCGACAGATCCTGATTATACCATTACGAGTTGCTTCATAATTTTTAATGGTGGGATGTGTTACAAATTCATTTTGCTCCATTTATATAATAATATTATTTGACTAAATTGTTATTTTGAAAACCTGGCGACATAGTCATGGGAGACTCGACATTTTTTTATCATAATATCGTTTCAGCTCTCTATATTTTTACCACCACATTGCACACATAACCGTGTTTCTCCTCTGACTCCAACACCGCACCACAAGCACGGTTTTGGTCCTACACTTCCAAGCCGAAAACTTTGCATTTATCGTTTGCTTGAATCATTATATATATATATACAAGCAAAATAATATATATATATATAATTTAAGTTTAATTACACACATATTTGCCTTAATTATAATATGGAGGAATTCACGAGATTATCTGCAATTAAGCCTTCTAGAGCTAGATTTGATCTTGACAAACTGTTGAAACTTAAATTTAGTCTTTCGATGCAAGATTTGGCGCTGATGAACAACGATATAATTAATCATATCAATGAAGCCAAGAAGGAATTTCACGACGATGGTGCAGTTCATACGTGGTCAACATTTAATATTAGAAATGTTGTCGATGTTACAATGAATTCTCAAACCAAATAAATTTTCTATCTTAAATTGTGTAGCTGAGCGAGTTACAGAACACTTTACAAACGTGATACGTGGAAACGATTTAACGGATCTAAGACGTAAAAAAATACATACGTGGGCAGAAACAGTTAAAGATACCGGAGTGTCTATCAGCGACGTTGCTGAGCTGGGAAAGAAATTAAAATTCCCAATAACAGTGAAGACGTTAACCGGAGAGATTTTATACAAATCGAAATATGAATCAAGGGAAGCTCCGATAACAATCATTGATCATATCGTGCATGCATGGACGTCAGCGGTGATAATATTTCCAAGAGACAGAACAATTAGATTTTATCATGATTACATATTTGATTTTATCAACGATATCAGCAAAAATGACCCTGTATCTGTTTGGCTGTTTCGAAGTTCCGATGATGGAAATTACGATCCGTTTGTAAGGCCTAGAGGAGAAATTTATCGTGCTGAATCACTCCACGACGAAACGAAAATTCTTGTGCTGAAATACACGAATGATAATGATGTTATCGAACAATTACTGAATAACCGTTTTACCATTCCATCAGTTGCTGCTCACTTTCCTCAGGAGAAAAAAAATCATGGAAACCGACAAGATCGGAATTTCTTGTTGATATTCAACGTAGTAGTATCGAATACGGACACGGCGGATTATGGAATACTAAATATGATTATAGCGACGTTATCTCGGTTGATATGGTAGCATGTTATCCTGGAAGTTTTCTTGGATACGGACAGTGTTCTGAATACTTTAAGAGATTTGGTCATCCAACACACGAGATGGCCAGAGTTGCGGTAAATGGACCCCTGCCAGATTTTGACCTAACTGGATTTGCTTGTATAGAGTCATTCGAGTTTGCACAAAATCTCAATCCGATTTCTTATGCTTGGTTTGAAAGACATTTCTCAGAAAAACATTGGGCTCCAATCGTATTATCACGATACATGCTTGATGTAAAAATATTGACATCGTTGAAAATAAATGGAGCAATTATATCATTCACAAAAACAAATTTGGTTGCGACAACAAAAGAAATATTCTGATGATGAAAATTATGATATGACTGATTATGAAAATAAAGTTGCAAAAGTTCTCAGCAGAAAAATAATAGGTAAGTTACTCAGGGTGGTGCGTATGATCATAAACGACTATGTACGAGGTTAATCATGGACGATGCAGAACTCGATTTTATAATCGCTGATACAACGGAGAGAAATATGTTTATAAAGCCGAAATGATGTTTATTTGGATGACAGAACTAAATTAGGTACTATTGTGAGTTACACCGATGGCGAGTCACCGCAGTTTACTAATTTAAAATCTTTGATGCTCGCGTACGTTTCAATAAACTTACTATCGATGATAAACAGATTTGTTGATACCGCGGTTGGAGTTGCCACGGATTCATTTTATATAAATAAAAAATATTTGGATTTGCTAGATAAATTACTTGGCACTGGTGAATGGTGATCATGGAGAATAAAACAAGAAATATAATTATTCTGAATCTGCCGACGTTGAAATTATGGAAAAATATTACAAAAATAACAATCAAGTATCAGCATCGACAGCACCATCTGTATATGATCCTGTGGCCAGGCATAAAACCGTTTATCTTAATGGATGTGGTGGTCCTGGTAAAACAACACGCGTGATTGAATTATTTCGGAATTTTGATATGGTTGTGCTGACGCCCACATGCAGACTCGCCAGAGGAATGAACGAAATCTCAAACGTATCATATTTTCTTTAGATGGTGTGGAGACTCGAATGGGTGAGAAATATACTCCCAAGATTATTGTCTGGGATGAAATTTGTACTGTTTCGTTGGGTACATTAAAAATGTTCCTTGATTGGTTATGGACGAAAAATACTGCTGTGATAATGTGTGGCGATCATGGTCAACCACCACCCTTTGTTGGACAGTCTCCACCCGAATGGTTAAAAACGTTTGTGGATTATTACGAAAAATAACTGATGATCATAGAGCTATTGATGAACCGCTGAAAGAATTAAAAAAGTTAATCAGACTGCAGCCAGATAGAATACAGTGCGAAATAATGTGTGGGGTAATTCCAGAAACTACGATGATGGATTTTTGGAATTTCAGACCAAATGATTTGATAGTTGCAAGTAGAAAGATAGTCAGAGATACACTGCAAGAGAAATTATTCATGCGGCACAAGGAAAGATTTTCGAATCTACCTGTACCATTATGTTATCGACCAGCAGATACTCGACTACAGAATATCGAAGTTGAAATTCCGGGTGGTGGTAAATAAAATCTTGTACTAAATGATATTGTTTCAGTTCCTGTCAGTGCTGTTACGAGCGCTTTTGAGCATGAGTAAAACTCCATGGACGTTAGGATACGCTATAACGATTCATTCATCACATGGATTAACTATCGCTGACACAAATATTTGGATTATTGATGATCGGATCGAATGGTCAAATTTAGTTTATCTCGCAGTGTCTCGAGTCAGAAGAATATCTCAACTGCACAGGATTATTATGGATTGCGTAATAACCGAAGAAATCACTAATGATATATGCGATGATGTTGTCAAGAAAAAATTATCTAGGTATCGACCATATAACAAAAAAAAATAACCGCGATTTTGATCTCAACGTTGAATTTATCATGACACTGAAACAACGACAGAATAATCACTGCACAAGTTGTAACTGTAATATGTTATGGCAGTATTCGAATAATAATCCAAGACAGTTTACCGTTGATAGAATTAATAGTAGTCTTGGTCAGACACGCGAAAATGTGATGCTGTCCTGTCCTCAATGTAATCGACGTAGGGGCGCCAGTTTATAGAAGTGAAAGCGGTGGTAATTGTGTGTCTTCAGGAATTACTTATAATTGTTCGCGTATAAATCCACGCTCAGAGCAGTTGAATCTAGTCTGTAGATTGCAGGTCTACCTGTGGATCTAACCACGCTGAAAATTTTATGTGTGGCCACACTCGAGATAGGATCGGTTGCTCTTTTTCTACCCCCTTCAAGTTCACCTGGTTCAATAAATATCTTACAGTTACATTACCTAACACTGGTTGAGAGGAAAAATCGCGTCGTTGTATTGGTATATGTTTTTTTTTTTTTGTAATTGCATTAATGGGTTTCATAGAAGTTGCACGAGTAATTTCATTATTTAGCGCAGCTATCACACTTGGTAGTCTTGCAACCCATTCGCGAGATCTCGTATCTGCCTGAATTGTTTCCTTCGCATACTGGTATCCAAATAATCTCTCAGCAAGTGTTCGATTACATCATTCAACAATTGCCTGATCACGATGAATTGCGAAATGTCCTCGTCTGATTTTGACATTATGTTGCTTCATCAACGATGATACTGCACCAAGAAATTCTTGACCAGGATCAACCTGTAATAGTTGTGGCCATTGCAAGGGTCCTTGTTGATAAATTCGTTCCAACGCAGATGCAACTTCAGTTGCTGTTTAAGTTGATAGTGGTTCTGATTTTTTATACCTACTTGCAACATCAACGACAGTTAACGCGTATTTATATGTGCTTGATCAACGTCTACCAGTTTTAATAGTATCATGCGGTAAAAGCAAAATATCTGCTTGATGAACTTCATTAGGAACGCTGACATCAAAATGCGCATACTGCATTTTTTTAGGTGGATGTAAATAGATTTGCCATATTGCCTGTCGTGCTAACCAATTTGCAGCAACAACACGTGAGACTTTGCTGCTTCAGCAAGTTTACTAATCGCTGCTTTACCTTTCCAATATCCTCTTGGACTATAATAAACAGATTCCATTATTATGATAATAATCAGTTGATTAATTACCAGCCCCTAGCATTAGTTTACCTTTCATTGCAGATTTTACTAATAAGCTAGCGAGTTTTTCTCTGAGAGATTTATCAGGTATAGAATTTAACGCATGAATCAACTTCACATCTGTGAGGTGCCGTTATTGTAAATCTTTACTTTCATACGCAACATTGTGGATATGACACGCTTGATCAATTGCGTTTATTGGATACTCTCCAGGTTTTGGTTGGTCTTGGTTATCGAGTCGGATATCGAGACGAGTTCCAGGACCACAGTAATTATAGCCAGGCAGATGTTTTCCACCAGGGTACTTCGCCTATGGAGTTCCTGGTAATTTATATAGCGCCGTAGCAATATCACCACCGGTTTTTGTTTTCAACGAAGTAAATCTAAATTTTTTTGTACCATATCGCTCACATTTACCTGTAAGAGCACTTTTTTGTTTTTAGTTGTCACTGTAGTTAATCCACTAGTTGGAGTGGGTGCTCTACATCGAACACAATATAAATCCATGATATAAATTATTATGGATATAAATGACTTCTCAGCGACACAAGCGCGTGAGCCAGTTAAACATCATCCAGCACTATCAAATTCTATGAGGACGATAATAATTGGACCATCTGGAAGTGGTAAAACACAGTTGCTACTTAATCTGATAATGAGATGGCTCAAGTGGGATAAGTTGTATTTAGTGGCGCCATCCGTAGATGATCAACGATGTTATGAAGTACTTAAGGATTTTAATGAAAACGCAGCCTCGTTGTATGATGACGACAATGGTGTTGTTCATTTTATCACCGATATTGATGAAGCTCCATCCGTAGATGATTTCGATGGATCTATTAATAATTTAGTTGTATACGCCGATGTTATGCTGGACAAACAAACAAAACCAGCTAGGATATTTTCACGAGGTAGGCATAAAAACACAGATGTGATTTATGTTACCCAGTGGTATACACAAATACTAAAAGGGATCAGAGATAACTGTAATATTTGAGTTGTGTTTAACGGAGTCGATACTCATACGTTACGAAACATTCAGCAAACTTGGTGTTCAGGGGATATGGACATGGTTAAATTTAAAAACTTCTTTATACAAGCTCAAGCTACCCCGTTTGGATTTATAACGATAAATTTTCATGATCCTAGGTCAAGGTACCGTGTTGGTCTCGATAAAATTTTTGGTTGACACTACAGCAGCAGAGAGGATGCGACCCAAAGTAGGTTTGCCTAAAAAATAAACACATTCTCTAAATGACAACAAAAAAGTAACCTATTGGTTATGTTTAGAGTGTAGTTGACTATTGAGACCATAATTTTGTTTTAATAAGTAACAATCCAAGCATGTGGTCTGTTCACCCTCTCTGCTGCTAAGAAAGATGAATTGCTTCAGCTTGAAAGAAAATATGATCTTTGTATAATGATTTATTGTATAAATATTTCTTTTTCTTTATGAGAGGAAGTATAATGTATAGTTAATTTAATTTTTTGTCTGTTAGTTTTAAAAAATTTTAATTTCATTACTTGTTATTGAAATGTAACATTGTTTACTGGATTTGACCTTGTCCAAATTTAAATTCACTTCTGTTTGACCTGATTGACATTTTTTATATTTTCTAATTTCATTTTTGTAAACAACTAATAATAGCTTCATTATTTTCTATGGGTATGAGCTCATTGACCAAATTATTATTCAAGTAAACAAGAAGGCGTTAACATGTTGATCAGGGTCAGGATTTTGGAGACTCGCAAGTGAATTGTACAGGGTATTATGTTTTAAATAAACAAGGCTCATTAGATCATGGAAGAAGGTTATTTTCCATTAGGTAATGGTTGTTTTTAGAAAATGCTAATTGTGGTCAAGCAGATAACTATATTATCTTGTGACTCTGAGGATTTTACCAGTTGTGATTTAACATCTAGCACTATAATTGTCTTATGTTGTGACCAGTTTGGGCTGAATTGTGTTTTCGTCAAATTATTGAATTCAAGTGATTATTTTCCCTGGAAATACAAAAGTGCTGTGACAAAATTCTTGGATAAAGACATTCATTGGAATTTATACTGAATTCAAACCTGGAATAATATTTATATGATTCAACATGAGACTGTTGACATATCAGAACGACGCAGGCCATAACCGACACGTCATCGCCTTCAGTTTGGGATCTCTTCGGATTTGATCCGAATTTTATTCAGCACTTTTATTACTAGGACTTGTGTCTTTAATTCTTGGATTAGTTTTTGGATTTAATTCACAAAACAGTAAATTCTTTTGTCTCAATGTTTTCACTTTGTATTCTAGGGAAATAAATTATTTGTTAAATTTTACAAAGCATGTTGTCTTCACTCTCTTCTGTTACTTATTTTAAGAGCATAGACTCGTAGCAATGAGCAATCTTACCAGTTCTTATGATATAAAAGTAAAAATAAAAATATGTTTTTGTGTAACTACTTTTACAATTTTCAGAGGTGACTGCATTTTTGTGTATGTGTTAGAACTCCTATCCTTTTATCTCCTTACATTTCATTTTGATACTTTATAAGCATCTGTGTGTGTAATATGTTTATGTATGTGAAAGCCTCCTACCACGTTCTCTGCTTCCACCATATGTATCAAATATGTTGCTATATATAGTGTGTAAGTACGCCTACCCTTTCATGGATGTATGCGCGAATGTGTGAGCATTCCTACCTTTTGGCTTATAATCCATCTATCATATAATATAAGCATGTTTGTGTGTAGAATGTGTGGTTTCAATCTCTCTTTTAAACCCTACCCTGCACATGTTAGTTAGTCTGCTTACTGACTAGTCAAACGGCGCGTCAATTAGAATTGTGGGCGATGGCCAATGAATAAGTGGGTATTGGTCAGTCAAATAATCTCGTGGTTAGTCAAAATGAGTATTGGGTAGAAGGTGTGAGCGATGGTCAATAAGACTTTTAAATGATTAGGTTATGTGCCAATTAATATATTTTCTCCTTGTTTATTTTAGATAAAAAGCAACATATCTTCAGCAAAAAAAAAATGTATTATTTCTACCCAAATGCGAAATGTGTTTGGTGACTAAAATATCTAATAATGCAGGACCCCAGATTTATTTCTTCATGAAAGCATCGTATTGTGGCATTATTCAATGTGTCTAGAGTCTACCGATTTAAGTTTTATTATTGTATGATTAATTATAACATATTAAAATTGTCTACAAAAACGCACGATTCTGGTAGAGACGAATGTTTAAAAGCTTAAAAAGTCGAACATATTCAAAATATGATGCCACAGATTAAAAATTTACTACATAGTTTATTCTTACCTCTGTGCATAATAAATTGTGGTTTTATCTTACTCGTCAATAAGTACTGAACCTGACTGGTTTGAAAAATATGTATTATAATCAATCCGTAACTGTAACAAAAATCCCCGAAATGTTTGCTGTTTTTCTTTTTTTTCTTTTTTTTTTTATGGTTTCAAGTGTTACGTACCCTCACTTGCATATCAGCAGGAATGGATAACATTTTCTGATTTAGATGAAGGTAAATTTCCTATCCCAATGTATGGTGGTCCAGGTTCTTATGACTATGATAAAGCTGCATGGACATGAATAACTATTCTTTACCAATGGACATTTATGTAGATTTGAATGTTCAACTAGGAAAATATAAATGCCTAGGGAAAAATATTGGTAAAATGCTGAATAGGATCCGAAAAACGTTTTGTTCCTTTTTTATGTGCCTATCCTAATAATTGACGAGAGCACAATGTGTTGCTTCTGCATTTGTGGACATGGACCGCAACTCTGTTTCAGCGCTGAACCTATACAACATAGAGGCATACAATTCTGTTCACTTTTATAATGGTTCGAGAAAGATATGCAGATAAGATTTGTATTCCATTGCAACAACCTTGGCAATATTGAAAACATATTTGTTTAAACATTTCGGGCTTATACATCTTTCTAAAACAAAACGTAACAGCAGCTCTAATTAATATAACTAATTACTGGTTTCACGTTCAGTCCATTTCGAGTAGTTTTCAACGTATTGAGATTATCCTAACTACCCTGAGTGGAAACCTTTTTGTAAAATGTTGGTTATGGCAGTGAAGTGAAGATCAGTTTTCCATTACATCATTAATCTCCTGTTTGCATATTTTCAATTGTTTAAATTTAAAATTGTGCAAAACTTTGTTTGCAGCATTAAGCTCAAGCTAATTAGGGTAGGCAATTAAATTATATGTGCATATATATCTGTATGAATTGACTATACCTTTATATGTCATGCCATTATACTAACTTTCAATTTTATTTCTACAATTTGTTTACGTTTCCTGGACTCAGATTATTCGTTTTCAGTGTGGGCATTATAAACTCAATTTTAATTTGTAAGAGTCATGTGTTAATAGTTCAGAAACTTGTTTTCCTTAACATATTGCTATAGGAAAGAAAATAATTTATTGTAAAGATTTTGGATATATTTTACTCTTCTTACATTGTTTGTACTTTTGTAAGTGTAGACAAGCAACTCCGTCAAATAGTTTGTGCAGAATCGGATAATCGTTCATTTCAGTACATGAAAGAGACAGCACATTCATATTAACTGTGCTTTAGTTAACTCAGATACTACTGCTGCTGCTGCTACTACTACTACTACTACTACTACTAATAATAATAATAATAATAATAATAATAAAATATAATAATAATCTTTCTTGCGAAAACCGCTATGTAATAATAAAACAATCTTTTCAATCTTTTACTTTGAAGGTTTTTCTTCATCTCAATGCAAGATATTATGCTATAATTGTAGTACGAAAAGTAACGTTATTTCTTTTGTCTTGAAATAAAAATATCGATTCATAAAGAATATTGGTGAAACCATTTTCTTGAATTATGATACATTTTATTGCTTAGGTTTTATTTGTAAATTTTCTCCTTTTCTTCTTGCTGCAAGAAAATTTTCAAATCATAAATTGAAATATTTTTGACCAAAAAATTGTCTTTCTTTTGTTCTCAAAGTTGTTTTTGATCTTTGATCTTCAATATCTAGTGTTAGGTATATTTAATTTTGCATTGTTTGCTTATTATCTTGTAAACATATGTAACCTTCCCGAATAATATCCGTGTGGTAATAGGTTTTTGGCAAGTGCTAATAGTGACCTGAGTGAAGGAAAAGGAGTTTATAATCTTGTTTTTCCAGAAGGTAATCATTCATGCTTAAAGATCTTGAGGCAGAACCAGTTGTATTATCGTCGTGTTCATTAGGTTATTTGGGCTGGAATTTATTTATTCAGATTATTTATGCGCTGGAAATACAGAGTGCTCATCAGAAATAACATTCTTGGAAATAGATACTTGAGTTAATATTGGAATTTCAAATAAGGATTTCATTCTTGAATTGCATTATTGTGATTCAACAAAAGACGTTGGTACATCAATACGACACGACACGGACTATCACAGGCACATCAACACTTCCAGCGGTGGATTTAATTTGGATTTCTACTAAAGCGCATTTAAAACTTTAATCATTAAGACTTGTATTAGTATTTCTAGGATTATTGGGATTTACTTCGAAATAACGTAAGTTCTATTTTTAGATTTTTACTTTGTATTCTAGGGAAATAAATTATTTGTTGAATTTTACAAAATTTGTTGCTTTTCACTCTTTTCTATGATTTATTTTAAGGCCATAGTCATAATACATAGCAAGAGAAAGAATTTTTCCTATAATAAAGAATGGCTAGTCAAGCACATGCTTAAATTTAATTTTAACATCTCAAAACATGTTATAAAATGAAATTGCCTTGTTAAATTTAACAATGACAATAACTTTTATTCATTTAGGCCACCGGTCCCAAAATACATACAGTTTAATATGTGATATATCATTTCTTGTTAGATATGTGTACAAGATATAACAAAACTGTTTGTTTTCTCTTTATGCTTTATAATTCAAGCATGCTTTTGCATGATGATATTCCTACACAGAGTCTTAAAATGGGGTCGGTTCTAATAACTGTCTAGTCTAATATATGCCTAGTTAACTTTCCAGTCAAGGCATCGAAGTAATGTCACTACTTTGCAAAGCATTTTAAATGATCACAAGTAATTCTCAATTTGAGATAGAAACACCTTTTAGTAGTTTCAGGAAACTGATCACGGTAACTAAATTAGGCTTGAAGAAAGACTTTTTAAATAAGCTAAATAAACATAGAGACGGAATAAATAATGATTGAATTGCACGTGACTTCATTCTAAACTAATCAAATACTAATCAAAATAACTCCAGAAAGATCTCATCAATATCGCCTATTTAAAGCAAGATGTCATTGCAAATATTAAAATAATCAAGCATCCAGTTAAATATCGTCTTGTCCTTTTAAAATGCAGCCACACCTGTCCATGTTAAACTTTGAGAATGAAGTAGAACCATTTATGTATACATTTGCCAATTCACCTAATATTAAAACGCCATTGTTTGGTATAAAATGGGATCTTCTATGGTACTTCACGCATACGTTTAAGTTTGCAACTATACATGCCTTTCCGCATGCAACTATGTACTGGGAAGTATTATTTCATTAAAGGCAAAAATTAGTTTAGAAACTGTTTTTATCACTGTTTGCATTTCTAGCACTGATCTTCCCGATTTAATTTTCTCACTAACTATTATTCATAGTTTTATCTAGGTTAAAATTACATTCTTTTCTTCGTGTAAATTGTTTATATTTATCTGTTGTTTCTGTTGCTATAGTTCAGGCAAGTGCAACCTATAACCAAACAGTAATCATCGTGCCAGCTTTATTTTACAGGTACATACTAGTACATTTAAAAATCGCTATCCAGTCTTGGAAGATCTTGCACATGCCTGTAGTCGGTGGTGGAATAGCTCTAGTGAGATATTGTTATTAGTGGTTTTAACACGTAACTAATTTTATGAAGTTTGTTTTTAAGTCCTTATGTACAGAAATAAAATGAATTACAATTTTATAAAACAAATAAGACATTCTCTTCTAAACTTAAATCTAATTTCAACTTCTTCACCGTCAAAATAAAAAACTCCTAAAATAGCGTGATATATATATATATATATATATGTAATTGTGTGATGTGTTCTTAGACATGTAGAAGAGTGTTGTCAGAAAGAAAGTGAACGAAAACACAGGGTTCTATATTATATTATTAACTTGTTGGATGAGATTGTAAAATTAAATGTGCATACACCAGCCTACTCTTTCCGACATCGACAGAGTCGAAAGGAAGATAGAGAGTGAAAAGACAGAATTTCCTAGGTCAGTCGTGCAAATGTTACAAAGTCAGAGTATATGGGTATATAATAAAAACAAAGACAAACGTTGTTTTTGATGCTGGCTACTATCGTGACTCTGCATTGAACATAAATGATAATAATCAACCAAACACTTGCTGTGTATTTACAACATAACATAACTATTTGGACAAAGTCTATAGAGTAAACGTGTTAAGAAATTAAACAATGAAACATAGCGTATAATACAGAAATTTTTTGAGGCTGCAACCGCCATAAACAGAAATACAGCAAATAGAGCTTGTATTTCTGGCAGCCACAAAACGGCGGGAGGGGCAAAGAACAAAAATGACCAGCATCAAAGAAAAGAAAATATCAATATTGATCAAAATTAAACCGATGAATTCTGTAGTGCTGGGGCAGTAGAACCCCCTCATACTCCCCGGTAGTTAGGATATATCCTGCATGTATGGAGGATTGGGAAGAAACTTTAAACGCATGCACTCACTTCCTGAATGCGCTGTTGGTCTTCCGGAGCTGTTAGAGTACCCTCATACTCTCCTGGCGGTTGAATAGGCAGGTAGACACAGATTTGTCCGGGTCGAGTGAATGATATACCAGCAAAGCACGGTCGATGCCCATGAGTCTAGGTCTGTGAAACCCACGAGACCTGAAAGAGAGTAGCACACACGGCGGAATGGCGATCACAGGCAAAGTGATTGAAGTGTTACAAAGCTGAGACCCTTTAGACTAACGCTATGTATTTCTTAAATGCATCTGATCTCCAGCGGCCTAAGTCCGTTATATGGTTGTCACTGAAACCTTGTCTGGCCGCCTCAGCGGCGGGCCCAATTCTGAAACTATGGGACTTAAAATGGTTCGAGTTAAATCCACAAAAGCAAAGCACTCTTGTGGAAAAACGTGACTTGAGATATTTGTATCAGATTGTCATTCTGATGTTCATTTGTTTGCACTGAATCTCTCCTATTCTGAGAAAGGCATGGAAAGCCAATATAAACATGGCCGAATACATGATACGCCTGAAATGGTCTGAGATGGCATGCATCATAGAAACTGTAAGTCTATCCAGTGTAACAGTGTAATTGTCAAACGAACATCATGAGATTTACTTATGTGAATGGTTTGAATGAGTCTTTGAATAAGGAATGGGTAAGAAGAGTCTGTGAAGCTGTTAAGTTTGTACACATATCCAACTGCAGAAACAAATATGGATATCGGACATGCCGCATATTTTGTTGATTAAGTGCGCTGTGAAAAGGGCCAAATTGGTTATTGAAACTGGGCGAGACAACTCAGTCAATATTTATGTCAAAGTGACTCCCTAAATAACCATTTTTATATAAATAAAGTATTTTCCCCAGCCATCGATTTTTGAAAAATTACTAATTTCTCTTCATTGTTCATATATATATATATATATATATATATATATATATATATATATATATATATATATATATATATATATATATATATATATTCTCTTCTAAACTTAGATCTAATTTCAACTTCTTCACGGTCACAATAAAAAACGCCTAAAATAGCGTGATATACCATTTAAAGTTTTGCAAGCACTACGGTTTTTCTGTTTTATTTGTTTGTCTTGTCTATGTTTTGTATATGCCTTTGAAAAAGACTCATTAAGTGTCGAAAGAGCTCAGGCTAGTTAGATACTAGTTTTGCACTGTTCGTTGTCAGTTTATTGCATTTATCTTAATCAAACCCTGACATACTTGATCCCTTGCTGGATCCAGTGCACTTGAAAGGACTGTTATTCGCCATATGATTTGTATTCTTTATATATATATATATATATATATATATATATATATATATATATATATATATATATATATATATATGAACAATGAAGAGAAATTAGTAATTTTTCAAAGATCAATGGATGGGGAAACTGCTTTATTATATAAAAATGGTCATTTAGGGAGTCACTTTCACATAAATTTTATTACATGGGCAGAAACAGATTCTTGATATGCTCACATGTAAAGCAGCAAACTGGCGAAATAATTCATATACGATGACTATTTGTTTAAAATGAAGTATATTACATTTTATGTGAATATGCTTAGCGTCTTAATAATATAATATAAATCTTCTGGAATAATAGAACACTTAATGTACTTATTGAGTTAGATATGGATATAAGTTACCCCGTCCCCCTTTCTGAAACCCCATCTCCCTTATTCCATTGTCTCGTAGTGAAGAGTTAATGTTTGAATTCATATCCTTCAGCCCATCTGGAAATGAATTTATTAATACGATTAGAATAAGCAAATAATTGTTTTCTTGTGCGAGCTTTCGATATTTTCCACCATATATGTAAATGAAAGCGATCTGTTATTTTGATCAAATTATTATATCATTCCGAAACTTATAAACTGACGCAGATAAAATTAAAAGTCTAAGACATTCAGTTACCATATCGCTTCAAATTCCATTAAAAACCAACACTATAGAACATTTAAAGTGTGTGGCTTGGTTCTCAATGATTGTGTATGAAAAGGATTCACTTTATTTTCTATTAAGAGTTATTGCAATTACGTCTGTAACATGAAAAGGGAGCAAATTTCGGCAAGTATATAATGATTTTTTCTTTGTGTCTTTGCATGCTTTAGGTATACGGCCATTTTGCAATTAAAAAGGAATGTCTTTGAAGTGTTAAATTGTGTGTATATGATAACTTAAAAAATTAATAATGTAGCGAATTAATACATCTCAGTCATACGGGATTAGTGTTCTTCGGCTAATACAGTGGAAATCTATTGATATTCGAAAAGTTTATTACCAATTTATATCTTGTACGAAGTCTTTTATGCGGTGACATATGATACATGTATTTTTCAGTAGGCATATAGGATCAATTACAATTATATTTCTTGGCTGTTTTTTTAAGTTTCAGCATGTAGTATGTAATTCTGAAAAGGGGAAAGCATTCGTTATAAATATATTTAGCTGGAATTTTAGCATGTACCTTATTTTTATTAGTGTATATATTGCCAGTGAAAGTTGTTTGAAGTTTAGTATATATATATATATATATATATATATATATATATATATATATATGTATGTGTGTGTGTGTGTGTGTGTGTGTGTGTGTGTGTGTGTGTCTTTCATTAAAAGCGTCAGTTTAAGGTTGCCAATCATTTATATCCTTTTTCTAAGAGATGATTTGCAACCTACTAGGTTAAAATAATTATACTTTGATTAGCTGATTGATCTGTTTTAGTTTGTATTTATTGCTTATTTAATCAACGTAAAGCAAGGTCTTTGCGTCAGTTTATTGATGTTACTGGTTTCTTTTTCTTTTTCCTTTCATTATCGTAGTTATTATTAGAGAACGTATGCAAGTTGTTTTAAACGGAAACAGAATGTCTCTCTCGTACATTTTTCGGAGCCCAGAGTTCATAACGCTGATGATAACTGGCGTACGATAATTCAATAAGTCTCTTGACATTTAACAGTCAAACGTTGACTAGTGCAACCGTACGAGCTACAGCGGATCATTGAAGGTCTGACAAGCCTCAGTTTGGTCACTTATTCATTTCAATGGTTTCGTCACAAAAATAGAGCTTCGGAATGTATGTACGTCAGCATTTTTCGAAAGTTTGAAACTTGGTTCTATATAAAAACTAACACCACGTATTTCTTGCTAATGAACTCTAAGGATGCAAACATTCATAAGTGAATTCCTTCAAACGATGCGTTCGCTGTAGTTGTAGAACAAACATCAGAGTTGATGTATCTTAAAATCCACAGTTTGTGGCTTATAGTTTTCATCAATCAAGTGCAGCTTCTCACATAAATCACACAAAGCCCTTCTCCCATTTTTGGTGAAATTCTTCCGCCATTCAAAATAAGTATTATATAAAGTTTCATTTCTTCTCATAAGTTTTATGTAGTCACCAGCGACATTTACTGATGTAACGTTATACACATTGAATTAATGATTTTTTTTTTTGAAGCACATCATATGCTCGACAAGGACAAGAGTCAAGTAAAAAAATATGCGGTGTGACTTCAATAACTGTATTAATCTATCACTAGCAAGACGGTGTAAAGAATGTCTGCAGTGTTCATAATGGACTTTTGTGTTTTTCAGAATGGTCCCAAAAGCATATATGAAGCGACAAAGTGCAAGTGTGTTACAGATATCATTCTGTCACCTGACCACAAGTTAGAACGCTGTTATGCTTCATTTTTCGATATCTGGGCTGGAAACCGTGTTTTAAACATCAAAAAATATCAAAAATCTTTGAGGAAACCTAAATATTCTGAACATATTATTCCACTGCGAAAACGTCCAACTCTTCTACTGCCATATTGTCTCGTTGTGTGCTTGAACTTCAATGAATTGGACGAATGTCCTGCTGAAAACAAGTGCATTATTACAAAACATATTATACATTTACAGTGGTAAGAATAAATTAATTGCACCTACTTCAGTCTGAGTCGACATTGAACCATTCAACAATCATAACCTGTGATAATCTGATTCAAAAACAAAAATTGTATTATTCATCATTTATATTGGGAGGGGGGAGGTATGTCGAAAACCAGATTAATATATTCTTAACACTATCATTTTTGTCTTTTTCTAAACACTTCTATAAAGAATTAAAAATATTCCTATGTTGAGTTTCAGTTTTTATTCGGACTTTTAAACTTCTTTTCAAGTCAAACACTAATATTTGCATCCGGTAGTAACAGAAGTTGTAGCAATCACAGTTGTTTTTGTTACGCTAGTACTAAGAACAGCAACAATAGTAATAGTAACATAAGAGTTGATTTTTTAACCGTAATTAGCCTATTTTTATAACTGTCACACAAGACACAAACAGAAAACTGATCATTTAACACAGAAAAAACATGAAATGTAAAACTAAACTTGATATTAATTACTTTAATCTTATATAAATAATTCTTAGAGTCATGCAATGTCTAAACTTCTTTGTACAACAATGCATTGGTTTTGATCTATTGATAAAAAAATGTTCATTCGTTCAATTGTTATGGAGTTTTAGTGTATTATTATATACCTTTCTTTCCTCATTATAAGGCAGTTTGTTTCCTGAAAAATATTTTATAAAACTTAGGAGAGACTATTTTTATTAAAAACATAAAATTAGATATTGAGGTTAGGAATTTATTTAATTATATCTATAAGTGTGGATGAAATGTTATTGTGTATATTTGCTGTTGTAATTACATGGGAAACGGACATTTACATTTTTGAACTTGTACTCTTTATTCTTGACAGCTGTCTGTAACATCTCAGTCATGATATGGACGGCAGCTTACAAATGAATTGATTCCATGCCATTGATTTGCTCTCTTTTAACTAGTTCAAACGAAGCATAACTTTAGATTCAGTAACAATCTGGCACAGAATATACGGCACAAAAAGGAAATTACAACTTTATTTAAGAGGTATTGTTGGTGATACTGATAGCAAATATATGCCGTTCGCATTATTACCTTAGGTGCAAGGAAAATAAACCTATCTACTCGTTTACGTAGGAAAACCAATAGCATTACCTTTCAAAATATTTTTCAATCAATAGTATTACAAAGCAACAATATTAGTAGATGTAGATGCATAAGGAGAAATAAGCCCTCTTATTTGAATATATGAGCCTCCCCCCCCCCCATGCTTTAAAGTAAATGGGAGATTACTCGTACAATAAAGCAAAGGACTCTATCGCGATTACTCCTCTTATATCAATGAAGTTATTTCTATCCGTCGTTGAGAAAAGAAATAACAAGCAGAAGCAACGAAAGTTCATGAATCTCAGTACTTAAAAGTCACCGTCCATACTCCAACATTCTTATTTTTACATCAGATTTGCATTACATGATTAAAAGTAGTTATACTCGCACAAAAAGAACAAAACATTATCAAGTGTAACGAAGAAATAATTTAATTACTCGAAATAGAAGTATACAACACTGTTACTTCCTCTTAGCTACGATTTCCCACCTATAGAGGACGCCAACAGGAAATGACGTACATTTATCTCACAAGACGAAGTACATGCTTCTTGTTGTCGAAAAATAAAAACACTATAAACGATGGATAGGGAGCATTTAGATGAAACTATTGAAAACTAATAATTTACTGTTCAGCCTTATATCGATATGCGTGCACGAGGCACTAGACTGTGTCGCTTTCAAAACTGTTCCATTGTTTCAATTTATTTTGAAAATTCCCGTTAATACAGGTAAAAAGGCAATCAATGTTGGCTTCCCTATGTCGGCCGACTTTATAAAAAAAAAGAAATCGGCACACTTAAAAGAATCCAAAGGAACCAAACTTGGCTTCCTTTTGTTGGCCGACTTCATAAGAAAAAATTGGCACACTTAAAAAATACAAAATTCAGTTTTCAGGGTTGGTTTGCTTTGTAATAAAATAACCTTTGTATTTGATATCCTGTCCGTAAGTTGAAGCAAGGAGTTTATTGCTCGCTGCAGGTTGTGTTTATTCATCACCCGGGCTTCTATTTGTTTGCCATATGTAATCATAATTGATGTTTGCAGGGCAAATAGTATGCACAACAATAACTTGCTTTAATAATATTTTTGTAACCCGTGCTAGCGAAAAGATTATCATCTGCACTCACAGTGAATGCATTTAAAAAAAATGATTTTTTTTGCGAGATACCGTCGTATAGTTAACCTGAATACAATACGGTCTTGGTCAGAATGCACCTTGTAACTTGTCATGCGTGAATGGCAGGTGCTATTTTCGTCTCTTTTGCGATTTTGTTATTTGACTTATGCGATACACTCTACAGTAAGGCTGCATACGCAAGCCAGCTTCCGCTACATATACGTAGTTCGTGAATATATTTTTTCTTTAATTAATTTCTCATGATGAAAAAAGAAGGAATAAATGCTAACAATGCAAGGTTAGATTCTTTCATTTTATTTTCAAATAAGTGTATGTTTATCAACATTTTTGTACCGTGCAAGGAGAGGGGGAGCACAAATTCAACACAAAAGTATTTCCTTTCTTATTTGTATGGAATAATGGAGCAAATATGATTTACGATATTGACTAGTAACGACAAACTTTTAATTTAAGCGCGCACACACTAAGAGAACTTGAAAAATAAAAACAAACAATAAAATTACCTGGCAAGAGCTTAAAATTGCAGCAAATAAACACTGACAAAATGATCAACATTATTCTCTCTCTCTGTCTCTTTCGTGTGTAGGCGAGTGTGTATTATATGCAGCAGTGTTACAACATGAAGCCTAAAATTAAATATATTTGTTTAAATATCTCATGTACACTACCCTTAGAAAAATGTATACGTATGCTGTAGAATATTATCTGTTAATTATTATTGTTTTATAAATCAATATTGATAATTTGACTGGCAGACTAGTAGTAAACTAAGAGGCGGATCCTCAACCAAGTGCGGATTCTAGACCAGAGACCCCTACCACCTTCAAAATAAATATATTCTGACATTTTTTTCACCCTCCTCCTCCAAATTTCAGTAAAGTAATAGGGTGATCCTAAACCAAAAGCGGATTCTGGACCAGAACTCCTGCTAGATTAACTTTTTTGGTGATAAAATATTTTTTATATTTGAGTATAAACTAGAGCTCCAACTCCCCCTAGTAAAAAAATATTTGTGTTGCCTTTTTTAAAGTTTAAGTCTACAATAATAATATACCATACCTTAAGTCTACTATGCAAAATATCAAAAATAACCAGTAGCATCATAAGCGGTTACCTTTCCACTGAGGCCCCTTTATTGCTGTATTTTTGTCATAACTATTTTCATACCTGCTGACTCTCATTGGTAGTATATCCGTTAACATACTATCAATAATATGAAACTCGCGTATTAAATCGTCCATATCATATTTTACACCTCGCAAGTAAGATCGTATCTGATCAAGTAATTTTTTGTAAGTTATACTTGCTGTTTTACAAGAATTTTTTTGTTTTGTTTCAAGTTTGGGTTCAATCTTTTTACGTGCTGTTGAAAGAGAGACACCGACACCAGATATTATTAACAAAAATGGATTTAATAATGCTCCACTTGAGATTATGCCAGAGCTAGTCATTCACAATGGTAAATATGATATTGCTCGAAGTGTTCTACGGTAGTATTTATAACATTCTTTAACACATCAAAGGTTTTTATGATAAAATTTATAATATTGAATTAGAGCGTCAACATCTTGTTTTGGAATTTCTTCTGATATGTGGTTGAAATCGATGATTTGTTTTTTCATTATACAATGTTTTATGTAATATTAAAAACTCTAGCACCAACAATTGAATCAAGAAACTCGCGGAACTTATTATTTTTAGGATCAGCTAAAAACTCTCTGTATTTGTCATAAACATCTGACGAAGTATCATCATATCTTTCATCTGTTAGTACATATTGTTTCTTTAACCAAGCGTATGAATCAAAACTATTTCCTACTTCACTTTCATACAAATCTGTTTTATTTACCAAATTACTGTAATCGATTTCTGTTTCATCAATATACCCTAATACTAAACTCAACTGATCTAATGTGAAATTTTTGAGAACAAGATGTTGTCTGATAATTGCATATGTGAGTACGAAATTTGCTAGCATTAATTTCTTAAGCATATCTAGTTCAATTGTAAGATGACCAACAGCAGAAGCTACTTTTAACATTAATTTTTCATATGGTTTTGTGAATATTGTTTTAATTTCGTTGTAATAATTTCGTAGTGACAATTGTCAAGAGTACTGAATTGATGGGAATGGAACATCGTCTTCTTCGCTTATATCATAATAAGAATCAGACTTTACTTCCAACTTTGTTTGATTGACTTCTTCAAAAAACTTTTCTCGCTCATCATCACTAAAATTACTAATTTCATCGTCTAAACTTTTGATTATCTTTAGAGACTTATTAACAATAATCGGATCAAATTCTGGGTCTTTTTTACGTATCATTGGTAAAATTGCGTTTGCGTACACTTTAATACTTAACTCTGCGTCTGACGTCATAGTAACGATTTTAACCAAGGTTTCTTTGTCATGGTAGTACATACCGAGCTGTTTAAATATACCTCGTTTTGAAAAACTATCATATAAATCTCTGCTTCTTTTTATTTTCATTTTTTTAGTTTCCGCTAGTTTGTCAAGACGAATATGATTTTCGTTTATTCGTCTTTCTTCCAGTGTTCTTCCACTATAAACTCGTGTTTTTATTAAGTCTGATTTTATTATCAAATCTATATTAGACCAATCAAGCTCGAGTAATATTTTTTAAAATATAATTTCAACTTGTTTTTGTTCTTCTAGACAATTATCAGGATGACAGTATCTGCTTATAATATCAAAGTTTTTTATTGCTTTATTCAGTTGTGGTCCTCGCATATACATAACGCGAATAAAATTAGTAACATGATTTGGCGATATTAGTATGTTTAATAAACTGATGCCGGTATATTTCATATTTTGGATTGCTTTTGCTGCTTCATTAACGGCTTCAAAATATATTTTAGGGTTAAAAATATTATCGTAAAATTCTCTTGCAATGGTTATAATTGGTCATTCTGACATTATTTTATAGCATTAGATTAAATTTGTTCGTCGAGTGTGTATATTTGAAATCCTGTCAGTCCTGGAAATGGCTGTTCAGCAGCTAAAACATTAACTCGAAAATGTAAGTACTTGTTAACAGTGTTTTCTGTCGGGATTGTAAAATATTGTGTTATTGAGATGTAAGTGTCTGTTGTGCTATGTAATGTTGTCCAGTTGATATCGTCATTTGATCCTTCCAATCGCCAATTATAAATTCGACCAACACTAGAGTTTAATCGGTCTCGCAAATGAAATTGCCAAACAGCAACTGTATTGGGACATTTAATTTTGATCCAAAAATTTTCAACTTCTCCGTTTGTCGTTCATTCTTGTCTATCAGAGAATACGTAATAAGGATAATTTTCAGGATAATATGCTGATGCGCTTACCTCAAACCCAACTCGATTGTCAGTTGCCTTATAAAGTGTTGGAATATATCCAACATTGTTTTTAGTTCGTTTTGTACTACTAGACAGACTGTCAACATATGCTTTATTTGTCAGATCATTAGGGTTAACTGGAACATATGTCGTAGTTATCTTGTTGTTTCTCATGTTTATGTTGCCTGACATTGGTCCACCAGATTTTTTAAAATATGAGGTAAGTTCTTCCTTTAACTGAGAATAACTAATAGCATCAGTGTCATTAGCTGGTGGTGAGGTTGTCGGTAATCCAGTTATTTTTGAGTTATTGGTCATTGTAATGTTACCTGTCATTGTGTCGCCGGCTTTGTTAAGTTTATTATCGTCAACAGATTTTAGTTGTGCATAACTTACAGCTTGTGTTTAATTTAAGTTTTCTGGCGGATATGCAGTCTCTAAATTTATTTTTAAAAAATTCCTGACATGTTGATATTACCATTAACTGTTCCACCGATTTTATCAAATTTGTTGGCATCCACATACCTCAACTGTGCATAACTTACCGCTTGTGTATAATTTAAGTTTGCTGGTGGATACCTGGTCTCCAAATTTATTATTTTTTTCTGACATATCTAAGTTGCCGCTTAAAGTTCCGCCAGATTTATCATGTTTATTACCGTTAACTAATTTAAGTTGTGCATAACTAACAGCTTGTGTAAGGTCAACTCTCGGTGGCGGATACGCTGTTTCTAAACCTAGAACTCGTTGATTTGACATAGATAGGTTTCCCGTCATCGTATCACCAATTTTTTACAGGTAACCTGATAAATCAACCTAAACGTTTCTTATTGTTGTACTTACAGCTGATGAATCTCCTATTAATGTTCCAAATTTTGTATAGTAGCTCATTATTTATTTAATAAACATACAATTGTTAACATTAGTCAGTTTAATATAACATAAAATTGTATAGCAAACAATGGCAAAATCATCGATATTAAATTTTGATACAGAGCGGTTGGTGAAACATAAACATAACAATGAACTTCCAGATTGTCATTATCTTATTGTTGGACGAACTGGATCGGGAAAAACAAATTTGCTAATGAATTTACTGTTAGGCGATAATTTAGCTACGATCGAGTTTATATTTATACAATTAATCCACAGCAAGATAAGTACGAGCTACTAAGCGAATATAATGACAAATTTCGTGATGATCTTGATGCTGGTGAAGATTTTTTTATTATCAAACAACCAGAAGATCTTCTTCCAGTTAATCAACTTGATTCGTCCGAACATAAAATAGTTGTTTTTGACGATATTCCGCTAAACAAAGTAGAAATGAATAAAATAAGATCCTATTTTTCACTGTCACGTAATAAGAAATGTAATTCTGTTCATTTTGCTCAAGGTTTTTACAACGTCGACAGATTTATTCGGCGAAATACTGATTGTTTTATATTATTTCCGGGACTGGACAATGTTGACGTTAGAAATATTGCAAACGAGCAATGTGGCGACGTGACAAAAGATAAATTTATCGAACTTTATCATAAAGCTACAAAAGATAAATATAACTTTTTCTTACTTGATAAACTTACACATGATCCAACTAAAATGTTTCGTTGTTATATTAAAAATTATCTGCAGTAAGTTTATATAGTAATTATGGACAAACGAGCAAAATACAGAAAACATATAGAAGATTTAATACAACTTGCTCAATCTCAAGCAGAATTTAAGCAAAAAGTACAGCAAGCACGACGTGGACAAATAACTGCTGCAAAAACAACAGCTGCGATTCTCAAACCAGTTACCGAGGCACTACTTGGAAAACAACCTGAAACTAAACCACTATCAGAAGAGGAAGTTAAAACACTACAGGAAAAAGGTTTGGTTGGATTAGTTAAGGAACAACAAGAAGCAGCTGCTGCAAAAATTGTTGCTAGATCCGACGAAGACAGAAGAAAATTGTCTGAGGCTCTTGTAGCAAATATTGCTGATCCTGTTGCTAGACGAAATGAACTAAATCGACTGATTAATAATCCAATTTTATTTGAACGAAGATTTGCAGAATTAACTTCCCATGAGATTAGAAGACAGTTAGAAGATATGACGAAAAAAAAATGAAGAATCAAGAGATGTATTTCAGGAGATATTGAGAAACGAATCTTATCCAAGAGTATTATCTCAATTTGAAATAGACTTAAAAAAATATAAATAACAAAATAGAAGATTTTGAGTATAAAATATTTAACTTAGACTACAATTTTAAAGATCCAATAATATATGATATTCATAAAAAAAGATTATAATGCTAACGAAAAAATTGCACAGTTAACGCAAATATCGGAGGATAATAAGAAACAGATCGATTTGGTAGTACCGGAAAATAACGAATATTACAAAGCTATTTAAAATACCGACAAGGAATTATCGCCGATATTTATATCAAAGCTCTTAATCAAATAATTAATGAAAAAAAGTTCGGTCATCACACTAATGTTTTGAGTACCATAGCGAAAGAAATAGATTTAAAAAGAGTACCAGCTGCGAGTCTGGTGGAAACTGATAGACCAAAGAGCATAACATTTTTAGAAGAAATTGAAAAACCACTAGCTATATCCCCAGGAAAAATCAAAACTTCAGCGGAAACTGAAAGTAAAGAGCAAATTAAAAAAATTTCAGCAGATAAAATAAAAAATTAGAATACGATACTTTTATGGAAGAAATTAATACTAAAGATGTTGATAATATTGATAAATGGTCACAAAATGAATATGATGATTTTATTGAAGAATTAAATGATATTTATAGAAATGGAATGGAAGCTTATAGTAAAATTGGTGAAGCTGAAGGAGAAGCTCTTGAAAAAAAAATTTTAAACATGATAGAAATGGTGTTATTGCTATTAATTTAATATCTACGGCGAAGAAATTTGAAGCTGGAAAATCTAAACATGCAAAATTTTATGACGAGTTTGAACACAATGAGAATATTCGCACGAGTAAAAAATCTGGAACTGGTGTAAAAATATTTACATCAGTAACCAAAATGATAGGCAGATTAATGCTGTTGATATCATCAAAAGAAGCTAGAAATGTTACCGCTGAAATTGATAATGAAATTATTGACATACTTGATCATTTAAGATCAGAAAATTTATTAACATCTGACGAATACGAAACTTTACACACCGATTTAGTTTTATAAATGTCAATTTTGTAAATGTTAATTTTGCACAATGATTTAATATAAACCAGAATGATTTAATATAACAATTTTATATTAAAAAATGTCAACAACATTATTACTAGATTCCAGTACAGCCGCTAAAGATAGCGCAAATTTTTCAATAAATTATATTCCGCCAATACAACTTGATACTGAAAAACAGTATGAAATTGGACTAATTTCATGTACGTGTTGGCATTCCATGGCAAACCTGAAACCTGGAGTAAACGATAAATTTGATTTACTTTAACACCAGCTCCAGGACCAACGTGGAAATCAATTAATATTCCGCAAGGAACCTACAACGTAACTGATTTAAATAAGACGATAGGCGAATTAATAACGAAAAATGGAGGAGTTTCAGACAATTTTGAACTGGTACCGAATTATAACACATTACGCGCTAGAATAACATTAAAAAATAATTTGATAATAGATTTTTCATCATCAACAAGCATAGCGTCACTGATTGGATTTACTCACAAGCAATATGGATCAACCACAGAACAAACTATAACATATGACGGTGAACTGCCGGTAAATATAACTGACGTAAACACAATATTAATAAATTGCTCAATTGCTTCTGGATCTTACTCAGCCAGGGTAGTAAAGGACAAACAATATATAGTTTTTCGCCAGATCTTCCACCGGGATCGCTCATGCAAATTAGTCCACGGCAAGTTATTTATTATCCGCTAAATGTTGAAAATCAAATAACATCAATAAATATGCAGTTGACAGATCAATCTGGACGACAGCTGGATCTGAATAACGAGGTTGTTACTTACTATTTACATCTACGCGTTGCGTATGCGCGCACAATCGACTTCGGTTTTATGCAACCTCAGATATAATGAAACAAAAAAAAAAAAAAAAAAAAATTACTGAAGAAAAATTATTGGTGGATTTTTGGGAAATATATTTACTAAAATTATTGAAAATGCTCCGGGAATCGCGTGTAAAGTTGCACCAATTGCACTTGACGCAGGTAAAGCTTTTGCAACTGGAGCCGCATCTGCTGCTGGAACTGCGGTGGGACAAAAAATAGCTGATAAAATTAAAGGAGAGAAACCGCAGGTTTCTTCATCTGAGATAAAACAAGTTATATCAGAAATCGCTCCAACAAAAGAAACTCAACGTGCTATGATAACAACAAAAAAAAACTTTTATCACCAAAGGGCGAGCAGATTATACAAAAATTAATATCTAAAGTAACAGCGCCGCAATAAAATTTTATATAATCTAATAAATAAAAACTGTCTGTTAAAAATTATCTCGATTTAGCAGAAACTTATGACACCGATGACACTGTAACAGAATTTGAGTATATTGAGTATCTTGATGAAAATTCTAATGAACCAAATAAAGCTGGTATTAGAACATTTAATACTCGAGATGAAGATATATTTCTACTGCCACACAAAGCAATATTGGAAGTTCGCGGTCAAATTATGACAGTGGCCAATCCCCCCGTTGCAATTGCAGCTGGAACAGAAGTAGCTCTTATAAATGATGGTTGGTGCTTATTTAAAAGTGCTAGATATCAACTAGCCAATCAAACGGTAGAAGATATTTCAAGTCACCTGCAAGTTGCAAGTACAGTCTTAAATATTATTTTGTTTTCCGACGATTACTCCAGATTGACTGCAACTAACATGATGTGGTTTAAAGATACTGGAACTGGTGGTTTAGCCGTATCAAATGAACTTTTTGCAAAAGGTGTTTTGGTACACGGAGCTGATGCCGCTGCAGATTTTCCAATTGTAAGAAATTTTCTTATTGCTAATGCTAACAATTTTGTCATAGCCGCACCAGATGCAGCCGCTAATCAAGATGCTACAAGAGTTTCTCTTACTGCTGTTTGTAATAATCTTGGTATAACACCACCAGGAACAGCTGCAGACGGTGTTGCAATGTTAGATTTAGTTAATAAAGCAATTAGAGTAAAAATTCCACGTTACAATGAAGGTTATACCAGAAGAAAGGCACTTGCAGCAGGATCACGTCAAATTACAATGATGCTGCCATTAAGTACAATATTTGGCTTTTGCAGGGACTATAACAAAGTATTTCGTGGAGTTAAACATACACTTATTTTAGATCGAGCAGAACAAAACGACTGCCTGTTTAGGTCCGGTGGAGTCGATGTACAGTTTATCATAAACAAACTTGCGCTGTGGATGCCCCGAATAACACCATCAATCAATAAAATGTCAGAATTAAACAGTATACTTGATAAACATACAAACAGAATTTATTTTCATCAACACAAAATATATCAAACAGCAGTTCCAAATACTACCGACTACACATGGCGAGTTACAACAACATCAAGCGAACAACCGCCGAGGCAATTATTTGTTGTATTTCAACGGCAAGCGCGACGTGGTGACCAACAACAAAATAATGCAATATTTGATAACGCTGATGTTAGACGAATATATGCTAGACTAAATTCGAAGCAATATCCAGAACGAGCGATAGAATGTAATTTTGCAGATGATGCTAATAAAAATATTACTCGACCTTACATGTATCTGCTCGACGCAGTGCAAAAATATCAGGATGTTAGAGAGGGATCTCAGATCTCAGTAGAGGAATTTCGTACACTTTATCCAATATTTTATTTTAAAGTTAGTAAACATAGCGAGCGAGCTGTCGACTCAACAGCTGATATTGAAATTAATTGGACACTCGGAGCAGTTCCAGTAGCGCAGTTGTACGTGTACGCGTTGATGATCAGCGACATATTTATTACGATTGATTCTGTTGGAGGCAAAATGACAGTACAAGTTTAATCTGTAACTTTAATATAAGATGACAAAATATATTGTAAAAGAAATATGTTTGACTGATGGTCAAGTTAAAAAATTAGCAGCTGCTGTTGTGAAGCAGAGGCAGGTATCATTAAAAATCAACCCTGATATTTCCAAGGGTATTTTAACAAAATTAATGTTAACCAAACAACAAGTGAATAGCTACAATCGAGGCAAACCTTTTGTTTTAAATTTAAGTGCCGCACAAATAACAGCGATGACAAAACAAGGTGGCTTCTTTGGTCCGGCATTTTCAGTAATAGCCAGAACGTTATTACCTAAACTTTTGCCGGTGTTAGGTACATTAGGACTAGCAGCAGCGTCTGGAGCAATATCTGGCGCAACGAAAAAAGCAGTTGACGGTCATGGTATAAAGAAACTTTCCGTTTAATATTTTAGTTTAATTTTATGTGACTGATAAATATAATGCCACAACGAAAAACAGCAAAAAGAAAGACAGCGAAAAAAAAAAGACACCGCGACATCGAAGAACAACCAAAGGAGGATTTACTCCAATAGCTCCAATTTTAGCGGGGTTAACAGGAAGTATACTGCCAAATCTACTGGGAATAGGACGAGGACTAACATTGCCGGGAACACGGCCTCCCCACTAAGTAACTTTGATATACTTGATAAGCTAAACAAGTAAAAAATTTCTACGGAGTTTATTCCAAAGATGAACTTGCTAACATCTCAGGTGCTTCCTGCGTGATAAATATACAAGATTTCAATGACGGATCTGGTACACATTGGGTAGCAGTGTATAATAACAATTATTTTGACTCGTTTGGATTTCCTCCGAGCGACGCAATAAAAAAATATATAAACAAAAAATATAAAATAATATATTATTCGTCTAATCAAATTCAACCTATTGGAACTTCTGCTTGTGGATATTATTGTATAATGTTCATTAAACAAATGTCCCAACCTAAATTTAATTTTTTTAAATTTATTTTACAGTTTGACAAGCAACCTTCTCACGCTAATGATAAGATTGCAATTAATTTTTGTAAATCGATCTAAAGCTCAGAGTTTAAATTTTATCTAAATTACAAATATATAATGTCAACATATTGTCTCAGATGTAAAACTAAAATATTAATGAAACAACAGAAAAAACAAAGAACAACAGGACGATGCTAAAAAGTATTTGCGCAATTTGTGGAGACAAAAAAGTATGTTTTTAAAGAAATCGTTGGGAGCTGGTTGCCCTGACAATGTCAGGACGTTATTTTAGTAGACGACTGAAAACAAATATTTAATAAGTAGACGACTGAAAGTTATTATTGTAAAAGTTATTTTAATAGAATGATATGCAAGTGCGATTGTGACAGACATCTCTGTCTAGAGCAAAATAAAATTGTCACATACTGTCAGCAATGCAACAACAGAGAAATAATTGGAACAGGTATAGATATACATAAAGTAATTGGCAAATTGCCGAAACCAAAAGGAGGCTGGACACTACCAGGCCATAAATATACTGGACCTTATAATCCGCTGGATAAACAACTTGACGAAAACGACAATCTATTACCAGGACAAGAACCTTACAATCAAGTTGATGCAATAGCAATGCGCCACTACATTTGTTATCGTGACATAGAACGTCCTGATAACGTTCGTGTAGAAAACTCAAAATCAGACTGTGATAAAGTAATGTTAGACGAACTTCGTGATATGAAACCGGAAGGAATTGGAGAAAGGGTTGACAGAAAGTTAGTGCAGGGTTTTATTGGAGCAAAATATAAACTTGGTCTCAGAAAGGAATTGTATGATGATCTTGCAGCTGAATTACATAAACCAATAAAAAAACGTTTACGCGACGTAAAGTTGTCGCAAATGCCGTTGATGATATCTGGGCGATAGATTTAGTTGATGTGTCATATCTCGCTCAGTTTAACGATAATAAGAGATACTTGTTTAATGTTATAGATGTTTTTAGTAACTATGCTTTTAGTGTGCCAGTTTCAGACAAGACAGGAACGTCGATAACTGATTCGCTACAACAAATAATAACAACTACAGAAAGAAAACCAAATAGAATCTGAACTGATCATGGAGCAGAATTTTTTTAATAAAATATTTGAGCGGTTTTTGCTCCAAAATAATATCAAAAAATATGTTACAGGAAATGAAGGTAAAAGCGTTGTCGTCGAGCGATTAAATCGCACGCTAAACGGAAAACTACACAAATATTTGACAGCTAAAAATACAAATAAATATATTGTTAATTTACAAAACATTGTTGACGAATACAATAACACGAAACATCGAACCACTAAAATGTCGCCAAACGACACAATTAAAAATCCAATATTAGCAAATGAAAACATGTATCGCAGACATAAATTTAAAGTGGGTGATAAAGTTAGAATTTCTCTGACGAGAAAAACATTTGAAAAAGGATTTACCCCAAACTGGAGCGAAGAAGTTTTTGTTGTTGATAAAGTACTTTTAACAATACCTGTAACATACGCGCTGAAGGATTTATTAGGTGAACCTATAACTGGCAGTTTTTATGAGCCGGAACTTCAGAAAACTTCCCAAGATATATTTGTTATTGAAAAAGTTATCCGAAAACGCGGTGATAAAAGTTTAGTTAAATGGAGAGGAT